>NJDD01009700.1:0-16161 GCA_002245505.1 Calephelis nemesis
CCATATTTCAAAAATTTAAAACAAAAAGCCTTTACTTTATATGTTACAAAGTAAAAAGAAAAGTTGGTTAATGCTCAATTTTTACTTAGTTATGTAACTACCGAAAGAGACTTTGAATGCTGCCCTGATGAACAAAAATCTTGTATTGCAATATAATTATAATATATATTGCAATACAAGATTAAAAATATAATTATAATATAATAATATGCACTATGACGTATTGACATAAAAATCGAGTGGCGTGTAGCAAACGCGACCTTGTTCATCATATTGTCACATAGAAATAGGAATATATAAAGAAGTGCAACAATGTTCTATAGCAAATTTAGTTATATAAATACCGTTGGAATCGACATATAACTTAACAACATCTCTTTGTCTCTTTTAACAAATGTTGATATTATGTACGCCGAAAGAGATAACGACATTTTTGTCTATTCTCATTTTGGCGTCGATTTAAAGTGACGTCATGACAGTTCTTATGTTTGCCAAGAATCCATATTTAGTGTCCAATTTTTATAGTAATGTACTATTACAATTGTCGATATTTTATTTTACGTTCCCAAAAAAGAATATTTGGACAAGATACGAATGTATACCATTGCCACTGAAATTATCAATCATAGTCTAGCTTAATAAGAATTCTTTCAAGTGCTCACTTAAAAGTAAAGAAAGTGGTTTGAATGTAATTTGATCAAATTTTTTTTTGTAATGATAATCAATCTTGTAATAAATATAAAGACTTAATTTATATGAAGAATAAACATATTTGCACGCCAAAATGTAAAAAAAACATACTCGCGAAAAGTAAACAAATATTCTTTCTTTCGTTTAATTACATTTCCCTTTTTAGGTATAAGCCAATTGAGTAGCACATAGTAAGGTGATAGTTGCTATTTTTTTCGGTAGGTAAATAGTAATTCTTATCTATTTGCCTAAACTTAACTATCAATCGTCACTTATAGATCATGTATCGATATCGGTACTTTACTTTTTCTGGACAGCCTTATACTGTCAAAATGGCAGCCATATTTAGTAGCCGACGGCAGGCTTTTTTGGCAACTATTTCATGTCCATATACTTAGAGGTCAATGTATTGTCACCCGTCGATATCGGGACTACCCATTGACCTCTAAGTATATGGACATGAAATAGTTACCAAAAAAGCCTGCCGTCGGCTACTAAATATGGCTGCCATTTTGACAGTATGAGGCTGTCCAGAAAAAGTAAAGTACCGATATCGATATATGATCTATTAGTGACGATTGATAGTTAAGTTTAGGCAAATAGATAAGAATTACTATTTACCTACCGAAAAAAATCGCAACTATCAACTTACTTACTTTGTGCTACTCAATTGGCTTATACCTAAAAAGGGAAATGTAATTAAACGAAAGAAAGAATATTTGTTTACTTTTCGCGAGTACGTTTTTTTTACATTGTGGCGTGCAAATATATTTATTCTTTATATAAGTTAAGTCTTTATATTTATTACAAGATTGATTATCATTACAAAAAAAATGATCAAATTACATTCAAACCACTTTCTTTACTTTTAAGTGAGCAATTGAAAACATTCTTATTAAGCTAGACTATGATTGATAATTTCAGTGGAAATGGTATACATTCGTATCTTGTCCAAATATTCTTTTTTGGGAACGTAAAATAAAATATCGACAATTGTAATAGTACATCACTATAAAAATTGGACATTAAATATGGATTCTTGGCAAACATAAGAACTGTCATGACGTCACTTTAAATCGACGCTAAAATGAGCATAGACAAAAGTGTCGTTATCTCTTTCGGCGTACATAACATCAACAGAGACAAAGAGATGTTGTTAAGTTATATGTCGATTCCAACGGTATTTATATAACTAAATTTGCTATAGAACATTGTTGCACTTCTTTATATATTACTATTTCTATGGGACTACCAAAGTGGGCGGCGTGTGCCAAACCATAGATAATGCCAAACGACAAACAAAACAGTACCCAATAGCTCTGCATGAAAGTAAAGGGCAAAGGCGTTGTTGCGTGACACTGGTCCGGGCTCTTTTGAAGAATAGATCATCTGCCTTTCTGCCAGGCAGCTCGTAAAAGGAGAGCGAAGGCTTACTGTCACTAACACCGTGACATCTGACTAGGTGGTAGAGTTTCGCAACGACTCACCCGGATTGGTACTACCGCCTTACCTATTCCTGCCGCCATAACGTCATGACGTGTTCCGGTTGGGAGGGTAAGGTAGCCAGTAAACTTACTTTTGCCCGAGGCCTAACATCCCGGCCTCAGGTTGGCAACGCACCATTACCACTTTTGGTGTCTCTAGGCGGCGGAAATTTCTTACCATCAGGAAATCCGTCTGCTTGTTTGCCTTCCAATATCATAAAAAAAAAACTTAAGTAGGTAGGTATACCTACTTTTAAATTTCCTAAATTTTGCAAAAAAAAATTGTTATTTTACGTGTTTTCTTTATACATTTGTACATTGTATTTTTCTTTGTTCAGTTATCAGAACTTTTTTTGTAATATTTGTATTATTTTAATAATTCATTTTTTTAAATAATATGTATACTTAAACATACAATGTGTATTTTTGTAACAAATTCTTGACAAACATATTCTAAAAATAAAGAGTCTTTATTCTATTTCTTTTATTTCATATCAATAATTTTTATGATATTGGAAGGCAAACCTATTGTAAAAAGCTATGGTGAGAATAAATTTGGTTTGATGTAATCTGTCTGTATCACAGTGTACCTAATATAATACCAGCTTAAACTTTAGAGAATGTACTTGAATCTTTGTTTATTGACAAGACAGTAAGAATCCAACTCGCTGTTTCAAGAGTTTCTATGGGTAAAGAGGTTTATTAGAATAGCCTACCTACGCAATGAATATAGATTTGAAAGTAATTCGCAATATGTAACACTATTTTTTTCTAAACTTCAAATAGGCACCTAAATGCAGCTAAGAGCCATTTCGATCACGTCATCTTTGAAACTAAAAAAAACTATTCAAAAATTAGGAAGCCACAGATTATATTCGTTAAATTCCCAACATAATTCTTTTGTATGCTTAATGATACGTCTTGCATAATATCAGAGGAAAGCAAAGATTAATAGCTATGTATCAAAGACATTTTTTTTCAGTCTCTAATAATATTTATTTCTTATTAATGTACTAATAAAATACTGTAACAAAAATGTGTTTTGGTTGAAAACTTATCAATTGCCCTCCTCCTCCTCCTACCAATAAGAGGCCTAGCATCCGGCCGCAAGACAGCGACGCACCTGAACATCTATGGTTTTCATAAGCCACGGTTGTCTCTTACCATTAAGACAGACATGTGTGTTGTTCACCGTCTGTTGCCTTACAAAAAAACTTTTTAATAATACCATAGTACCTACTTAAATCTTTTTTTTAATAAACAGCCATTGATGGCAGGCTAGATTTTTTTAAAATATTAAAAAAAAAATTAAGTTACGGAATTCGAACCTGTGCCTATCTTACTCAGGCGACTGCTATAACCGTTACACCACACGGAGATTGAAGACTGGCATGAAAATAACTATTAAAGCAAACTAACCGCAAGGCTCAGGTTCGATTCTTAATGGTTGCAAACATTTATATGTGATAAACGTAAGTCTGTATTTTTGGTGTCTGGGTGTTTATTACACTTATATTGGTATCTATATAATATTTATTTGCATTTAGCAAAAACCAAGGAAATATTATTAATTGGCTCTGGTATTAGTATCGATGTCTAACACCCAGAAAGTATAGAATTTGCTTATTTTGGAGTTAGATCAATTTATGTACTTAATTAGTCCAAGGATAATAATTTATTTTTTGTTAAAACTTAATACGTTGGCAAAATTCTGACCCAAATTAAGCAATTACCTAGGTAAGCATACATAATAATTATTCTTGTGTTGTGTCAGAGATTAGTAAATATATAATACATAGAAATAATTAAATGTTAGAATAAATTATTTAATGAACACCCAGACCCGGAGATGACTTAAGTATGTAGGTATTTAATAAACAAAATTAAACAGGTCAATGAAACAAATTAAATCTGGGTCTCTCAACCTGTGGTTTTAATTTAATTTGTTATTAGGGAACACATTTATCCACTAAACCATACTGACGTTAAATTAGAATACGAAAATATCTTAATAAAATATCCTACTTACAAGAGCTAATTTGTAATAAATGAAAAATATGAATCCTGCAACCATAATAATTATGCGCCATCTAGCTAATTAATGTGCGTTAATTATTCAACTCTCCTACATCATATCATATTCACCTGTCATATATATATATATATATGAATAATCTAGATGGCGTTGTTTATTACTAGTTTCTGACTATCGCGCAACGCCATCTAGATTTGGTCAGGATTTCGGGGAACGATTTTAATGTATGACATTGTCAATCTATTATATTTACTAATCTCTGGTGGAACATATCATTTCAGCTTTGACAAGGTATGAAATAATCAAGCAGTCTAGATAAATCATTAAAGCTCGGTTCCTATAATCAACGAACCGTAATCCGTTAGTATAATTATTGGTAATTTGCCTAAAAGTGACGAAGCGTCGCTCATAGTTACACAAAATGTTTCAAGTTAACAGTCGAAAACTACCATTTGTTAGCAAAACTGGGCATAAATGATTGTCGCATAATCTATGGATTGCCCTGAACCGCCTTTGAAGTTGGGTGTAATTCCCATACTTACCCCGCAGTCAGCATACTCGAGCACGGCCTCCTGAGCGGAGGTCGAGGCGTCGATCTGGTCCGCTTCGCGGTTAAAGCTCTGAAGCTGCAGACACTGGCGCAGGTATAACTCTTTGGCATGCCATTCTGGAGGGAAAACATTGGAATATCAATATTTGGAGAGAGCTTACACATTGCTTGGATATTTATTATTACAATGGCTACGGATTGGAGCTCTCTGACATAGTTGTTTCTCGACGAATACAAATAAAGCATATTCAAGTAAAGAATGAATATAAACCTTACTATATGAACTTGAAAGAGAACTTGACTTTACTTAAAAGAGTTATTGTATTGTATGTTATAAATACAAAGAAAATTGGCAATCGTTCTTGCTAGGTAACTAAAGAACGAGCATTCAAATAAAAAAGAAAAGAATCAGAGAGGAGGTTTAAAAAAACTTGTTAATGTCAGCTACTTAATCAAAACTAAAAACAAAATAAAGAAAACCCTCGCCCTACATCACAACTCATATCGTCAAAAAAACAGGTTTGGCACGTCTGAATGACCGCGACGCTCACCTCGCCTAGACAACGAACCGCGTTAACTGCGTAAAATATAACATCGTACTAATATTTGTACGAAATACTAGGCTTTTGATTCGTTCAGCACTAACATTATACGTAAGGTCACTAATAGTTTTTTTTGCGTTTGGAACAGGCTATAGCTGAGCACACTTTATCTTAATGTTCATTTATCAGTTATCATAATTATTAATAGTTGTCATTATAAATAATTAATTGTGCCAAGTTGGTATAAACAAGTTGTCTTATACATGTCCACATAATATGCACCTTTACACTCACATCTTAAACCCCTTCTCTACTTTTCATCACCCTTAGTAGGCACTTACCTCGTTTTATGGCGGCCTGTTCTAACTCGAGATGTTTGATCTTGTCTGCGACGTCCGACAGGCCCGGGTTGTTCGCAAGCAGCTGGCGACCCAGGCCGATCACTTCCTTGAATCTAGAAACACATTTTATTAATGACTGATACCCGCGAGTTAATCCGCACGATATGATTTTTTGACCATTTGTCATTGAACGTATTGCGTTAAAGCTATTTTTTCTTAATATGAATTTCTTAAAGTTTTGTATATTAAGTAACTTTTAATACTCTCAATTACAACCAAATATGTCAGGATTAACGCTTTCCTCTGAAAAAAAAATCGATTCATTTGTTTTAATATTTCCTATAAACAAATTAATATTAATAACTTTTCAGTATTGACAAAACTTAAGAAAAAACCTCTGTGGTCTAGCGGTTCAGTTGTTGGACTTGACTGAATGAGGTCGAGTGTTCGAATCCCGGGTCGGGCAACATAAATGAAATTGAGTTTTTCCATTTTCCTAATAAAAAAACGTTGCTCGGGATTGGATATGTGCCCGGTTGGCGATAGGCTTTGTATAACATTGTGGGACTTAGTGTCTTCGGCTAGTCGTAGGTGCCCTGATTGTACCTCTGCCTAAATCTTCGGGGATATGGGCGTGACGAATTTTTTTTTAACTTTTAAGAAAAATCACATATAGATTTAATTCCGTAATGGCTCAATGGGTAGAGCACCGTCACCGTAAGACAAAAGTCGCGAATTCTAAGGTCCTGAATACAATAATTTATTTTTAGAAAATAGAAGAAACTCACTCGTCATCATGGGTTTTAATGTCATCTCCTATCTCTTGGTGCTGTTTCAGCAGCGCCTCAGCAGTCGCCACGTCCTTCGCATTCACTTCCTGGGACAGTTGTTCTCGAACTTTCTGTTGGTTAAAACATAGATTTTAATAAGGCCAAAACGGCGAAAAATGTTGTTGAAATAAGTTTTGCACACAAATCTGCAACTACAATACTAGGGTAACATCGAGGAAGGTAATTTTACAACTTTAAAAATTTAAAGTTGGTACTTCGAGCCGGATTTGTTTCTAAAAATCATAAAGAAAGCTATACAGTATATTTGAATCCACTTTAGTCTTTAGACTAGCGACTAGAAGCAACTGGACCAAGCCTGTCCCGTACCGATCTAAGCCCGGCCGCCTGGGCTTCCCAATAGTCCTTCTTAAAATTATTACTCTTTTGCACGTTACATTTTATCTCATTTATTTAGTTGTAGTGTAATTTAATGTACTTAAGTTCGTTCTACTGACCTGGACCCAGTCTTGCAGCTGCGCACTGCTATTGCCAAAGATCTGGTGCCCCACAGCACTCTCAAGACGGTTTCTCCTTTCAGCCGCCTGGGCCTGACACCGGACCCAAACTTCTTGGATCTCCTTTTGTCTCGCTTCAACGTTCGCTCTCTCGCTCGGGTATTGTGATTTTACGCTAAGAAAAAACAAACATAAATTAATCAAACCTTCATTCCTATTCAAAGAGTGCGCTAAGCTCTTTCTCCACAGGAAGATCCGTAAATTTGGTATGTCCTTATAGGCGAAATAGTCTTATTATAATAAATAACAATACTTACGAATCGGCCAGCAGGCTGACGGTGTGCACCTTCTCCCGGAGCGGCTCCAGCTCCCGCTCGAGCTGCGCATGTCTCCGCTGCAGGGCACGGACAGTCCTCAGATCAGCTCCGCCCACTCCCACTGCCGCCAGCTGCTGCTCTTTCTCTGACATCCAATCTAGAGCTTCGTCACACGTGCGGCTGAACAGTTCCACGCTGCAATAGATTTATTAATCACTGTAGGCCCAAATTGTTATTTATAGTCATTTACATTTACTGTGACGCAAGATTGGAAAGACAAAGAAGGTCTATCAAATGTATTATAGACCAAAACCCAACCTTAAAATGTCCGTTTCATAAATTATCAAAGAAAGTTTGTAGGACTTTCAGGAAACATGCAAAATTATAGTACTTAAAAATATATTGCAAAACCATTTAAATGGTATTGTAAATAATTAACTATTCACATTTATACTTTTACTAAAATGTTTTTACTTAATGATAATACTTTTCACTGCATAACATCTCAAAATGGCAATATGGTCACATAGGTACCAGAATCATCGTCTCGTAGAAGAATTCACGGATATTTTGACCGAAATTTATTAAAAAGCCTACCTCATTGTTACTGTTAAAGGGTTGGCAGCAGAAACTGGTAAAGCAGATTTTTCTGAACTAAAGAGGAGGAGAATGAATATACAACTTTACACAGCTCTTACCTAGAAGCACCTTCCAGACTCTTCTCCTTCTGCTGCTTCAGCCGCAAGAGTTTGTCCCACTGTTGCCGTAACTGTTGCCGTCGTGCCGCCGCCTTGCTAGCCTGACTGTGCTTGGCAGATACCAACTCTTCAGCGGCTGCGTCAATGTGCTCTAGGCGTTTTGAAGCCGCCGACAGGTCTGTCACGAATTTCTGGAAAGTCACGCAAAAATTAAAAAATAAGAGTTGGAGCCGAGAAGTGAGTAGAGTTGATAGAGTAGTCATTACTTAGTGAAATGATAGTTTGAAATCTGATTATAGAACATGGGCTTTAGAAATGGGGTGCTCTAAAAAGAATAATTCATTGCTTTATACTTGTATTTACGTAGTGAAATCTTCGAAATTTTTCCTTGAATTTTAAGGAAATATACATTTTTTTAAATTAAAAGTCCGCAACACATTTCCAGCAAATTCGTTATCGTCGAAACAAATAACGATTCATCACCAAAATGTTTTAGATTCGGTACCTCATATTTCCTCTTAGCGGTATTGACGCTTTCTTCAGCCTCTTCATCTCTCAGCATCTTCTCTTTTTCCCTCATCCACTTGTCGAAATCGTCGCACTCCGCAAAGAAGCTGAACAGTTTGATAGCATCTTCTAGTTGGGCGCGACGAGCTTCAGACAACTTGAGCAATTCCTCTGTTAAAAGAACAAATAGTCTATAAAGGCAAGGCATATAAGACAGACTTTCTAATGGAAAGAAATAAAATAAACCTAACTATTATTTACGAAGTCGAATATTTTCTAGCTTGTTTCTAGAATATCGCTACCAAAAATATGAAAAATGTTATGGGCATAAAAACTTTGAATTGATTTGTAGAGATCTTTTAGAGAGAGAGTCACTTCTGTTTTCCTTTTTTTTATAGTATCATATCCGAATCCGAAAATATAATTCACATGGAACAAGCGATACTTGTGCTCGTCTAAAGTATATGCATACAGAACTGAATGTGTGAGTATAATTTGCACAAAACTAAAGTACGCCTCGCGCGAAGTTCATTCTGACTGGCGCAGGTACAATCAAGTATAACAATCAAATAATGATTTTGGGCGCCAGTTCAAAAATATGTATTTTTAGTATGTTGTATAACTATAACATAGTTTACTATATTAATTGTCTAACCTTTATATTGTATCATAAACCAGATAATTATGCCTAAGCAAAAAACCACGAAAATCATGTCATATCCTAATATTATGAACTTTACGTAGCTGCATGCAACTGTACTCAAGCCAAAGACGCGAAGCAAGAGTATGAGCGTTGAGCTATGTACGCTTCCTCACTTCCCACACATATCCCCGCCAATATAAGCTTTGACTGCACTATGATATAATAATGATTGGAGCAACAGGTAGTTACCATATTGAGCATCAATGGCTTGCATCTTGTCGTGCACGGCGGGCACGGGCGGGGCGGCGGCGGCGCGGCGGCGGGCGGGCGCGCCCCGGCGGACCTGCACCACCTGCTTCACCAGCACCGTCTTCTTCACGCGCTGCACCGTGCGCACCTTCTCGGGCCGACGGACTTGCACCTAGGAACCATAACCTTGTAGCTATGTTCTATTTTTTTTACATGTAATAGGCAAACCTACAAACATAATTTTCGTGACAAATAATAAACTCCGCAAATAGGGACCGAAATTATCGGCCCTGGAATCGAAACCTAGTCTTTTAAATACTTTGTGGCATTACCTTTGTACAGCAATAATATTGTTAATTTGTTTAAGTGTATAAAATATAAGTGTATTTCATATTATTAATATGAAAGAGTACAATTTCTTCAAGTTTATCGAATCTAAGCTGTCTGCCTAGTCTACCTTCTGCATCAATCAGGGTTTCAACCGCTAACGGTTAGTACATATGTGTACATAAAGTCAAGAGTAACTTAATTTGCTGGAACTTACCGGTACGACCCTGGGTTCAATCTCCCTTACGTAGTTTGCGGGCACGAAGCCGTCCGTCCTGTCTGCCTTCCGTACTGACCACCAATCGGGGTTCGTCTTGTTGATGAGGAACATCACCTCGCCCTTCGCCATTGAGATACCTTGACCAGTGAACGCATATAGGGCCTTCACCTGATAAACAAAATAACGACAAATTTAATTGATTAATACAAACAAAACAAGATGGCATATGATGTAAAAATTTGGTTAGCTCATTTCAATTTTATTCCAGGTAACATAAATGGAGTATCATTCTTTCGACACAAACTTTAAACATTGTATTGGCAATATTAATTTTCTCTATTGAAAGTTAACTGCAAAATGGTAAGTTTTCGCGTCATCTAGAGAAAAGATTTTCTTTTCGTAATTAGTGAGTTTCGTTTACATTGACTGAAATTAGTCAATTTTGGCGGTATTTTGTACAATTACGTTCAGTAAACATGCACAAATGGAATAATCATGAAGAAATTAATGCATTGTATTTTCTCGTTGCCGCCAAATCTCAATAAACGAGCTTGAGTGATGAGACCACCGCTTTTCTCCAGACCCAGACGTGACTTTCTTTAACGACTTGACTAATTTTGAATAGATTAAACCCAATTTTGTTAAACCTGATAACTTGATGCTAAATTCAACTTGACTAATGCCAAAACCTAAAGAAAAAAAAATTGTAACATGTCCTTTCCACTGACCTGCGGCACCTGTCTCTCCTCGGTGACGGTCCTGTGCTCGAGCCGCTCAACAGGCTCCTCCTCCCACACGTCCGTCGGCACAAGGCGGGACTCGCTCACCCAGTCGTCATCGGGAGGGGCTTCCACCTGCATACCATTATTATGATTTCGTATTAATATTTAGCATTTCAATAGCGAAAAAAAATAAATATGTATACCTCCTATAACTAGACAGGTATTGACTAGATTTTTTTTTTAAAATAAGTCCTGACATAAATCGAAACCTTTTTCATCAACTCGCGTTAGTCCGGGCTTCTTTGAAGAATAGACCACCTGCCTTCCTGAGAGGCAGTTCGTAAATAGCGTCACTAACACCATGACACCTTACTAGGTGGTAAAGTTTCGCAGCGACTCGCTCGAATTGGTACCACTGCTTTATAAATTCCTGCTACCATAACGTCAGCGCTTACTATTGACGTCATGACGTTACGTGTTCTAGTTCGTCGTTCCTTTATGAACACTTACTTTACTCTTTGGTTCCACGGATAAGGTAGCCGGTAAACTTACTTTAATTAACTGGACATTTACGCTCCGCGCGAAAAGTCCTCCACTAGTTATGTAAATGTAGAAATAAATTACAACTCAAAAGTATACCTCAGTAGGCAGTTTGAGCGAGTTGATCCCGCTGGCCTGCAAGCGCGCGGCGCTGGCCCTTAGCGTGTCGAGCTCGGCGCGGTAGGCCCGCAGCTGGTCGTGTATGTTCCGCTGGCGGGCGAGCAGCGCCGCCGCGCCGGGCCCGTCGGCGCCGAGGTCCTCGCTGGCCACCAGCGCGCGGTGCTCGCGCATCCACGACTCCGCTTCGTTTGCGTCACCGTAGAACTGTAATACAACACATGTTAATGTCCATTTCTCCTACCTCCCTCTCTTTCTCTATCTCTCTTTTACTAACACACTTTTTCCCACTCCAAGAAACATCTTCTTTTCTCTTTCATTCATTCTTTTCATCCTAGTAGCCACTCTCTCAACTGCTAATATTGGTGATATTTTGGGCGAGAGCTGGTGAGAAGCACAAGAATTGAAAATATTCTTCCCGTATTATAATTTGTCTCGACTGTGAGTCATGTAAATGTCCTTGTTTCGCTTTCTCTTTCTCCCTCACAATAACTCACTTTTCTTACTCCTAAGAACATCTTTTTTCTCTCTACTTTTCTTACTCTAGCAGTCGCTATCTCACTAGCTCTGTCCTTAAATACTTCGATAACCACAAGAATTAAAAATATTCTTCCGTATTATAATGTAATCTCTTAGTCTTAACTTAGCGAACCTGTACACTACTAACAAAGTTCTTATTCTGAGTTATAGAAACCTGAATAGAGTACAATATTATAACTAAAAATTACCCACCTGATGAGCCTCCGCAGCATCAGCCAGCTCCTTGTCCCTGGCCTCTGCGAGTTGTCGCAACTCCGCCCAGTGCTGGCTGAGAGAAGATAAGCGCCGCTCAATCTCAGCACTCTTCGGGTGTTTCGCGTCGATCAAACTGAAATTGAAAGTTACTTATTTATTTACTTGCATCCTTTCATTATATTAAGGCTTAACTTTTCTGCTACTTATGGTCTTCAGGCTTTAACTACTAAGTTTTTCAAAAAAAGTTTTATTAATATACGAAGCCGGGGGTTAAAAATTTCTCTTTTTCTATTGCTAGATTCAGTGCAAAATTTGTTGTCACTAGTTCCACACTTAAACTGACGAAAATGGAAAAACTCGACTAAAAACTGAATCAATTTCTCTATTGACAAGCAAACATGCATGTATATACTCCAACATACCTTTGTCCTTTAGCGCTGGGTCTCTGAGCGACCAGGTCCCGAGCGCGCAGCTCGTGCATCAGCGCGGTGTGCTTCTGCCGCAGCGCCAGCACTCCGCGAAGATCCTTAGCAGCCACTTCCGCGCGACAGATGCGCTGCTTCTCGCTTACCCATCCTACATAATATATTATTCAAGTTAAAATTCAGTGTAGCAACACAGCCTATGAATTAAAATATACCAAGATGTCGGTCTATATTCTATACACATATATAATAATATTTTTTCCCCGC
Source organism: Calephelis nemesis (assembly GCA_002245505.1). Classification (NCBI taxonomy): domain Eukaryota; kingdom Metazoa; phylum Arthropoda; class Insecta; order Lepidoptera; family Riodinidae; genus Calephelis; species Calephelis nemesis. The sequence continues at coordinate 12,695 of NJDD01009700.1, forward strand.
AGCTTGGATGATTGCTGCCAGGCCCGACTGTTGTATACAGCATCACTGGATAGAGACTGCAGTAGGGTTAATTCAGTAGGTTATTTAGTTAATTTTAATGTGCACCAACAATGCTAACATAGTTTATAAGGCAATAATTGTTACTAACACATTACCACATAATATGGATGGATAAAAGTTATTATTATTTTCCATTTCATCCTACATACTATTAAAGTGTTAATTCAGCCTAGCAACATAGCCTTTGAGATAAAATTTACCAGGAAGTCGTTCCGTACACATATATAATAATAGTTTTTACCATCTGCTTTTAAAAAAGTAATCTTATTATTTTTAATAGCTCCAAGAATGTATTATGAGTAGGTACATAGTAGTTTTTACATGAAAGTTAAAGTAAAATTATATATTTTTATTACAAATGTACAAATAGGAAAATATAAATAATTACAAATAAAACTTACCTTCTTCTTCTTCGTGATCTTCAAGGAACTGGTATAAATTTCTTGCGTCTTCCAAACGAGCTTTTCTGTCTTTAGCAGCTGCCACCAAACTAGAAAAAAACATATCATCTGTAAATATGTGTTGTTCTTTTATTTCAAAAAGATGGTTTACTTTCGGTTCCTGTGATCATATATCCTGGAGCTACTTTCATTTGTGTGTGCCTTCTGTTTGTTTTGATGTGAGTGCATAGGTTTAGCTTGTGCAGCATAAGTAGTACCTGTCGTAAGCGTGTTGCAGCTGCTGCAGCTGGCGGTCGAGCTGCTGGCGCGGCTGCGCGGGTCCCTCGACGGCGGCGCCCTGTCGCACGAGGCGGCGGATGCTCTCGTCGAGCGCCCCCAGCTGCAGCTCCTGCAGCGCGTGCGCCTGCAGCAGCCGCTCCACGTCCACCAGGTGCCGGCCCACTTCCTCCGACTGGAACTGAGCCTACAAAACGAGATTTTATAATGAAAACTCCAAGTACAGATAGAATAGTAGCAATAGAGGGTTAGTAGTAAAATCATAATGACAACGAAGAATCTTTCTAGAATCCTAAGCCGGTTTGATCACCAGTTATATCTGTGCCAGATATGCCTCAGTACACTTACAAAACAGGTCTGCCTGGACTGTTGCCAGAAATCACCATCTTCTTATTTTATTGGACTTAGGGATGAGATGACCCCATCGCCAAGTAGTTTAATAATTTAGTTAGGTTGGTGGACTTTTCCATTAATGCAACCAGTCAGACCAGGTGGAGTTCTATCACGCATCACCAAGCCTTGTTCTGTTTCTCTAAACCGTGATCCAAGAGGCTTAACATAGTAAACTAGTTTGCAATACCTACTTGATGGCCGCAGCTACTATAAGGAAATCCGACTCCAACCTCGCTTTATTATTATAAAAAAAACTTCAACGCGATTGAGTTCGAATAACTTAAACCAAACGCTAATGTGCTAAAATGAAATAGGGCTTGGTTAATTTTACTACTTCCCGTAACAACTGAAGGATTAATGCTAGGTTCATAAAATTAAACGAGCCGTAATCTGTTAATATAACCATTGCTAGTTTGTCTAAAAGTAACACAGCATTGCTCATAGTTTCGCAAAGTTTTTTGAGTTACAGTCGATAACAAGCAACCGTAGTTAGATTGTTTATTATACGTACAAAAACTATTGGTGTTTATTAAATTTATTCTGGTAACCATTTAAGTATTTCTAGATATTATAATCGTTAACTAACACCCATAACACAAGCATATAATTTACTTACTTTGTGGTTAGATTCAATTTGTGTAATTTGTCCAGGGATATTTATTGTATTTATATATTATTATAGAAAACAGACATAAAACACTATCCGTAAGAATCTACAGCTTACCTTAATTTCTGCCAAGCTGGCAGCCGCGGTGTCCGCCTCTCGCAACAAGGCTGTGAGATGTGCCAGTCGTGCCAGTGCGGTCCTATGTCTCTCCAGCAGCTCCAGCAGTTCCCGCCAGCGTGCCAGGACAGCTTGTTCCGTCCTGGCAGCTCCTTCAGCTCCGTGCCAGCGCTCGCGCACGAGCTCCGCGGCCATGGCGGACAGATCTTCGAATCTCTCTGTTCTGGAATAGAAGATAAAGGTCAGATTAAAATGTCACAAGCTTTTAATAAAGCTCTGTTAGTAACATGTGGACAAACAGTACCTGGCGAGTATATCAGCGGAGATGGCTTCGTGTTTCTTGACGGTGGCGTCCACTTGCGCAAGGTTGGAGCCGTATCGAGGGTCTGAGAGTACTTGGATCATCTCCTTGAGGTAGCCCTTGCGGAGAACCGACTGTAAAGTGGACGAAATAAATGATTAGTTTCCTTTTAGGTAGTTTGAATAAATCCTAATTTAATACATTTCATTCGGTCCAGGATTTCCCAAACTTTTAAAATTACACACTAACAATATATCTTTTATTTTATGAACTCCATATTAAATTACTACAAATCGAACACATAATTTTTGTAGGACTTTTACAAGCTTCCTTATAGACTTTTGATGTTGATGATTAACTAAAGAAATTAAATGAAAAAGATTTTAAAACTTGCAAACATTTAGTATTATCAAATATCAGGTTTATCTTAAGTGATAATACTTAATAGTTATGTCGCAATGCTAATGTTTCACTTACGAATTAAGTAAAGAAGACTAAAGCTTATACTTTGTAAGTGGGTAAAGTGAAATATGTGGCTTACCTTAGTGTGGAACTTGTATGCGAGCTGCTCGAGTCTCTGTTGTCTTAGCAGCTCCGTCCGCAGAGCCAGCTCTCGCGCGTGCTCAGCCTGATAAAAAAACGATAGGTTAAATTTTTATTACTTATCAACAACTATTTTGACCTTCTTCAAGATTAAAACCTATGAATACTATTACATCACATTGATAAACCAAAAATTAATAATTTCTAACCCCCTAACAAAACAAAAAAATAGCTTATAATCGTCTTGATCACACACGCAACTACGCACGCACGCAAACACGCATGCACGCACATACAAACGCACGAGCGCAAGCGTTTTATTTATAAAGGAGACTCTTTTATTGATGACTGTTTTTGTTAATTGTTTATTTCATGTCATGACGGCATTATTCACACCAGTTTACCCCAGATTTTGCCAAACCCTACAGATCCTCTGACCAGTGGTCCTAAAATATCAACTGACAACTACAACATTCTGAACCATGTTGATATCGGAGTAGAGAGCTATTGTACCCACCTGCTCCAGCTTCTGCCAGGCTCTCTCCAAGTCCTGCGGCAGTTGACCGTCCAGCGGTGCCCATGCCTCCCCGACCAGCTCCTTTTGCATTGTATTGATATCGAAGTATAGGGCTTCGATCTCTGACCTCTCCTTGTATCTGAAATAAAAATATTTCATCTTTATAATAATATAATAAGTAACCTGGACCCAGTGACACCCTAACACTATCGTGAGGAATAACTACGAGTACGGTAACGGACTTTTTTTTTT
>NJDD01009705.1:0-14305 GCA_002245505.1 Calephelis nemesis
TTCCCGAATCTGCTGCTGAAGCGGTTTTGGGGACTTATGTTACACGTTGTATAATTTGTACCTGATAAAATTTTCAGTTTATTTTTTTTATCAATTCAACTGTTTTTTATGTTATGTGTATAGTGTTATGTTTGTTGTTTTTATTTTTATTGACATATGTATAAGAAAATAAAATACAATATATATTTATCTCCATAACCAAAAACCTTGTAAAGGTTTATGAGGATGTGACCACTTCACTATGATAACGTTTAAATTTCAGTTAAATACATGAACACACACATAAGCTGAATGTAAATATAGTTAGTTACAAATTAACCATATTTACAATCAGCTTAATTTCGCTACAATATTAAAAATAAAGTTTACAGAATGATTGTAAAAAAAAATGGTTTCTATTTTTCTTTGTAATATACAATTATTTACATTAACCTACTTTTAGCGAATCATTCGTTGTACAAGAAACAGGATACAAATTGCGTGCCCACATTTAAACTTATAATAACAGGTTTTACGTCGCGCTGCCGTGTCACATAATATATAGATGCTTCCAAAACTAAAACTCAATTGTTACAAAATTACTTTGCCAAACGAACCGATTATGGTGATTAAGGTAAGTTGGGGTAAGACCGGAAACGGGTTAAGATCGTATACATCAAAATTTCTCCAAACGCGACCGTATTTATTAATGGTGACAACATTGCATACAGCGCCATTTTATTTTGCATCGGCCTTCAGCTTCCACCAGCCGCTCCGACGACAGGAACGTGCGTTATGTTGAATTTCGAGAAGCAAGGCAATTTTCGTGATATTTTCTTTCATCCGATCTTACCCATGCATTTTTGATTCGATATTTTTCCCAAAATACTGCTTATTTTGTTATTATTTCTTCCAAATACGCGGTTTTAGGTTGCTACAGCTAGTTAGCTCTGATCAAATCATGTCTAGGATCGCTTTCAGCTGACATCTGTACTTACCCCTGAAGGGAAAAGATCGGATGAAATCGTCAGGTCTTCACCGATATAAAAAAAGGCAGTGAATGTCAAACTTTGAATGAACTTTGAAATAAAACGCGAGCTACTTACTTCATATACCCAAGGAGACCTAGAAATAGCTGTAAAAGATAAAGAGTAAACGTACGCTGCTTCTTTACGACCCTACGGTATCCATCTATCCACTCTCAGTGACAAAGTCCTACAAAAGACAGGAATCAAATCATCGTTGATTCATTATTTAATTAGTTAAACGTATCTATCGTAATATTGATGAGAACAAGACTACGGTTGTGAATACGGCAATTTGATTTAAAAAATAAGATTAATTTCTAAATGGGATATAGGTACGGATATATTAAATATGTATATCAAAAAACTTAGTAACACATAGCCTTCATAATATTTTTTTCACCGAAATTACTTTTTTGTTATAATATGATGAATAATTCACCTTAACAAATGTTTCTTTTTTCAATTTATTTTATTTAATACATCTTTTATGTTTTTTAATAATTTGATTTCACTGTTACATTTAATTACGGATTTGACTAGATATTGTGTTTTCTATCATGACACTAAGTTAAACTGGTTTTACTTTTAACTACTTCATTACTTATAATAATATGAGATGATTTACAAAAAATATAAACCCAGGTTAAATATTCAGTAAAAGTTTATTCATTTGTAAGAATTAACTTTTGATTATCAAACAGGTTAATTAAAAACCTGATTTTTAATTTGAACCTCCTTCTGAACTTGGCCTTTTTTACATTTTGCTTGTACCTACTTACTTATTGTATGTTACAAAACTCAGCCGAATGATATACCCACGTTCATTCATAAATATATGTACACTACGATTTATAAATAAACTTATATAAAATTGGCTTAGTTATATAGTCTGCTTTCGTTAATATTTCCATAAGTAATATAACACCTAGTTCCAAATCACATCCGATCTTTCCCTTGAATCTGGATAGTTCATTTCTTGGCAAGATAAAGTTTGAGAACCTCAAAACGTAAAAAAAGTAACGCCTGGGGTAAGATCGGCCGATTATTTGTAAAAAATAACAAATTCGATTAAAGAATTAGAATGCCAAAGTGTACGAAACCAATTTTTTCATATGTTATAGAGCATTAATGATCGGGTATATTACTTTGTGTACCTTATTCTTAGAGCAGCAGAAGCGGATTTAAAAATACGTCCGGACTTACCCCCGACGGTTTTTTTTTTTGTCAAAGTAAAAAAAAAGTAAGTACTGTTTTTGCATGCATAAAAAACAAAACCTATTAAGTTGACAGGAATAAGCGAAATATAAAGCTAACTAACGTTTAATAAATAAACATTAGCACCATATCTTAGTACTATAACAAAAACAGATTTTGAGAAAAATCAGTTTTTGCAACACCTTTTCAATTGGCCTAAAATCCGTCCGATCTTACTCCAACATACCTTAATTCTTAAAAATGATTTTGAGATTAAAAATAAAGCTATTCACGCCTATATCCCCGAAGAGGTAGGCAGAGGCACAACCAGGGCACCCACGATTAGCCGAAGACATTAAGTCCCACAATGTGATAGGTGCCAAGCCTATCGCCAACCGGGTACAATCTAATTGCTCTGACAACTTTATTTTTACGAGAAAATTAAAAACACAAATTTTCTTTTTGTTTTCCCCCCCCGGGTCGGGCAACCGAAAACAAACCCGGGACTTTAAGAAGTCAAGTCCGAATTCGGACCGCTAGAACACAGAGGCCAGGGGCCGGATTGATACGGAACCCGTCCATTAATGATATCGTCAACATATTATGTAAAAGTTTATACATTACTAGGTGTTGCCTGCGGCGTTTCCTGCTTGATTAATGGTCCTACACAGTTTTTGGTATAAAAGCTGTCCTGTGTTAATCCAAGTTACCCTCTATGTGTGTGCGAAATTTCATAAAAATCAGCTCAACTGTTTTTGCGTGAAGTTTTACAAACATACAAACTTTCGCATTTATATTTTACATTACATATAACTTTTAAAGCATTAGTCAGCTATCTATCTAAAATCTTTAGCTATCTGTCGAAAAATTCAAATTGCGACAAGGTAATGAAAGAATTTTGATGTTTCAGGAATGCGAGTCAGTTAAAGTGATTGGCATGAAGTACATAATAAAGCCGCCCCGCGTGGTGTGCTTGCGGCTCGCGAGGACCGACCCCACCACGGGGGCCCCGGCGGGCGCGCTCTCCGTGCGGTACCACGACATGGCTGACGTCATCGACTTCCTCGTCCTCCACACGCACTATGATGCCGCCGTCGCCAGGTAACAACCCATCGACAGGGACGAAGCTAGCTTCGAGTAAAAGAGAAATTTGTTGGTTCTGTTACTCCGCGAGGTTTGGAAGGAGTTTTAAAAAAGATATTTTATTTGTCACACTTATTAAATTACACTTGATAAAATACACTTTACAATATTAATAAGAAATAGTAATGAGGCTTAGTAATGGAGACTAGTAGTCTCGATGGATGTAGGAGTGGAACTGAGGATCATGGGATGAATGCAGAGGAGCATGGCAAAAGTGCTGATAAAGCACTTTTGGTCAAGAGGGTTGTGCTAAGCCCTTTTGTTAACTGTTTAGGGTTGTAACAGTTCGAACTAAGTTCGACGAACTGCTGCGCCGACGAAGCATTGCTGCAAAAGGAATATTAAAATGTAGTTCTTAACCTATATAAAAAATACAGATTTGTATATAATAAATAAGTAAAATTTTAAATATGTAAAACAATGATTTTTAGTTAATTTAACTTGAAGGGGGCGACCTAGAGGCTAATTTTACTTCATCATGAGTTACATGTCGCCTGTTAATCAATAGAGTCAGGGTGTTCCTACCATTTATTTTTACCACTTTGTAAGGACCCTTCCACACTGGGGATAGGGCCTTACGCAGCCTTACATGATTTTTGAGGTAAACGTAATCTCCTACTTGATATTTAACGACGCGAGTGTGTTCGTCATAATATCCTTTAGATCTTTCTTTGGACTTGATTATATTTTCTTGGGCTTTTGCCCTTGATAGTTTGAGACGGAGTTGGAGGAATTTTATATATTCTGGGTAAGTTGTATCTGCAGGTGTTTCATAGATGGAGTCGGGGATGTAAGCCTTATGGCCGAAGAGGAGTTCGTAGGGAGTAAAGTTTGTAGACGCATGGACTGATGTATTGTAGGCTAGCATGCCAGTGAAAACGAATCTGTGCCAGTTTGAGTGATTTTCGTTCACGTAGGATTTAAGGTACTCCTTAAGAATAGAATGACTGCGCTCGAGCGCACCTTGCGTCTGAGGATGATGGGGAGACGACCAAATTTGTTTTATTTTCAGGAACTCGCAAGTTTTCTTAAATAGCTCCGCCGTGAAGTTGGTTCCCTGATCAGTTGAGATCATTTTGGGAATACCAAACAGTGAAATAAAATGAATGAGACACTCAAAGGTATCTTCTGAAGTAGCATTTGCTATAGGATAGGCAAAAGAGAATTTTGTAAGGTCGTCTTGCATGGTAAGTATATATTTGAGTTTTTGAAGTCCTGCTTCTGGTAGGGGTCCAACTAAGTCTAGACTGAGACGTTCAAATGGTTTTGACGAGGTTGTTGTAATTTGCATTGGTGCTCGTTTGCTCTGTCGTAATGCTTTGTTGCTCTGACAAAGCGAGCAATTCTTAACGTAGGTTTCTACGTCTGAACGCATGTTTTTCCAATAATACCTTTCTTTAATGCGGTTTAACATGCGAGCAGTACCTAAGTGTCCAGCGATTGGTATGTCATGGTTATCACGTAGTATTTTACGTATTTCCGATAGCGTAGGATAAACAAGTGTACCATGGTAAATTTTTATGGAAGCATTGGTGTTATTAAACAGATAAACAAAAATGTTGTATACTCTCGACCAAACATGTTTATCGAAAGCATTTCGGAAGTCGGTTATAGCTAATTCTATTACGTTATCGGTTGTAGTAGCATTTGAACATAATTGTAATTTTAAATATAGAACACTTTTAAAGATATCTTCATAAGTACAATTATCAAAATGGTAAACTTTTGTAAATAGAAAATAGAAAATTTTATCATTAACCTCTATAGACAAATAACGGTATATTCTTCTTTCTTTACTTAGAAATTCGGTAGAATTTGGGATTTGGCTTAGTATGTCTTCGACATGAGGGTTTGACTCATCAAAATCGATTGATGTAGGTATCACGATATGCTTAAGGTTTGTTTTAAGGATATTTTCATTACACTCTATGATTTTAGCGTCACTAGAAAAGTTCTTGTTTGACATCTTTTCTAAGAATTTAGAGTAAGTTTCATTAGATATAGTAGATGGAAGAATTAATGGAACGGATGGAGATTTTGGGATATCTTTAATTGAAGTAGGAGGTTCAGCGTTAGGATTCAGCGGATTCAGTGGATTCGGAGGTGAGTTTGATGTGCTTTCGGGGTCAAAGACATAACTGGGTAATTCATCGTTGTCTAGGAGGTCTACAGATGGAGCATAATTAGAGTCTGATCCTAAAGAAGGTAGGGTCACGTCAAGGTCTCCTAAAGTAATGGGACTGTCAGGTTGATTCTGTTCGAAAGTGGATGGAATAGGATTCTCTATTTGCTGGTCTTGTCTGGAAGTAGAAGGTATGGGATTATCGTAAGGGTTTTGAATAGGGTTTACAGGAAAACGGGATAGAGCGTCGGCATTGCTGTTAATCTTAACTTTTTTGTATTCAATTTTATAGTCAAACTCTTCGAGTTTGTGGCGCCATCTGACTAAACGGCTGCTTGTCCCAAATACTATGGCTAAACACTCTTTTTCTGTTGTTGAATAATTGATTTTGGCTTTGTTCAGAGTTCTGGATGAATACGCGATAGGTCTATCTTTTCCTATTTCACCTTGAGATAGAATAGCGGAAATGGCAAAGTTCGAGGCGTCACATGTAAGTACAAAAGGTTCGGAAAAGTTTGGGTAAATGAGGATAGGAGCAGATATCAATTTTTGTTAAAGATCGTCGAATGCTTGCTGTTGTTCGTTAGACCAGGCAAAAGGGGTTTCTTTCTTTAAGAGAGATGTCATCGGTTTAGCAATTTTAGAGAAATTTGGAATGAAACGGCGGTAGTACGAAACGAGACCTAGGAAAGATTTGACGTCCTTGGGACACTTTGGAACTGGAAAATTTGATACTGCTTTAACTTTATCTGGATTTGGACTTACACCCTCTTCGCTTATTGTATGGCCGAGATAAGCAACTTCTTTGCGAAGAAATTCGCATTTGTCTGGCTGGAGTTTCAAGTTATGTTGTCGTAGTCTGTCAAAAATTTTGCATAGTCTGGAACAGTGGGAGTCTAGATCGTGCGAAGAGATGACTATGTCATCGAGATAGACATAGCAGTCGATTCCTTGGAGTCCTGCAAGGGCAGTATTCATTAAGCGCTGGAATGTTGCCGGGGCGTTTTTTAGCCCAAACGGCATACGCTTAAATTCAAAGTGTCCCTGAGGTACAGTGAATGCCGTCTTTTCTGTATCCTTTGGCGCAATAGCGATCTGATGGAACCCTGAGCAGAGGTCTAATGTAGAGAAATATTTGCTTTGGACTAACTGATCTAGAATTTCGTTGATTTGTGGGATAGGATAACTTTCGCCAATCGTGACATCGTTAAGTTTCCTGTAGTTAATTACGATGCGCCATTTTCTTTGCCCGGAAGCATCTGATTTTTAGGCACTACCCATATGGGGAATGACCAAGGTGAAAGGGAAGGTTTAATTATATCTTGGGAAAGCATCTTGAAAATTTGGTTTTCTACTTCTCGTTTATGGACTTCTGGAAATCTATAGGACTTAACATTGATGGGTTCCGAAGAAGAGACATTTATTTCGTGTTTGAAAAGGTTAGTGGTCGATAATTTGTCGTCAGGTAAATGGAAGATGTCAGAGTATTGGGAGCAAATGTCAGTTAGGCATGTTTTTTCTTCGTCGTTGAGATGGTCAACCCTTAAGAGATTTAGTAGTTCTTTTCTCCGAGTGATAGATGATTTGTAGGAGGTTTGGTTGGGATCGATTCGAAAAGAATTCACATGAAATGGTTCTATTTCTAATTTAATATCTGAGTCTAATGTTACTGGTTTTTCGGATATGTTAACTACTGATAGATTTACTCTATTGTTGTTTTTTACGGATACGATACTATTAGCAACTAGCAACGTGTCTGATATATGTATGCTGGTCTAAAATAACTCCTTCTTTATTACATGGATTTGATACGGTGCATTCGATAATAGTTTTGGTATGTGGTGGAATTATGTAAACAGGTTTGTTGTAGTTCATTTTTACAATAATGTTTTCTATTTGTAAGGTATGAGAATTATAGTCTACGACTCCTTCATGATCGTTGAGTAAATCCGTACCAATTATTCCATCATAATTTAAATCAATATTTTTTACTACATGGAATCGGTGTGAAAGTTTCGGATTAAAGTCATCGAACAGTTTTAATTGAAAATGACCTATTGTAGATACGGTCTCATCACTAGTATTAATGCCCTTTAGTTTAATGGTCTCATTTTTTAGGGTTGGTAAAATTTCTATTGATTTTTCTTTAATTAAGCTAATACAGGAACCGGTGTCAACTAGGAATTTAAGTCTACGAGAGCTGACTTGGGTTTTGAGGACCACGTGAGGTAGGTATCTCTTTTTCTGATTTATATTAATTTCGTAAATTTTGTTTGTGTCAGGGTTTGGAGTTGGTGCTGAAGACGTGGCATAATTTTTACTTAGGGAATGTACTGTAGGTTCAGAGGTTATTCGTTTAGGAGATAGGGCAGTAGGCAGAGCGGGTTTTGGAACAGTGACAGGTAAGGTATGTTTATTTATGTTACCGGAAACAACAGATGCGTAGGACTTATGGTTTGAATTGGATATGGTAGGTGAAGATATGGAACCAGCGGATTTTGAAGGATTTACAACCATGGACACAGTGGGTTTTCTTTGTTTTGGTAGCGTGATTGAATTTGGTTCACAGTTTATTGAGGATTTAGTATGTTGCTTCCTGTCGATTAGAGTTTTGCTAAGTTTTTGATTTGCGTAGGTCAAACTGGAGTTTTGGTTTTTAAAGGATACAGTGGATACAGCGGTATTCGTGAAGTACATATCAGGCTTTCGGTTTGCAACGGGTACAGTGGACTTGTGATTCACCAGGGATACAGTAGTTCTACAATTGGAATAGGATATAAGGGGTTTCTGATATGCATAGGATACAGTGGGTGTATTGAATGCAGTGGGTCTACGATTAACAATGGATACAGAGGATTTTTGATTTGTAAAGGATACAGTGGGTGAATTAGATACAGCGATTCTGCAATTAACGAAGGATTTTCGATTTGTAAAGGATACAGTGGGTTTATATTTCGTGTCGGATACAGTGGCTGAATTGGATACAGTGGTTTTGCGATTAACATAGGATACAGTGGGTGTTCGATTTGTAAAGGATACAGTGGGTTTATGTTTCGCGTCGAATACAGTGGTTTTGCGATTAACATAGGATACAGTGGGTGTTCGATTTGTAAAGGATACAGTGGGTGAATTAGATACAGTGGTTCTGCGATTAACATAGAATACAGTGGGTTTTTAATTTGTAAAGGATACAGTGGGTCTATGTTTCGCGTTGGATACAGTGGGTTTATGATCGACATAGGACGCAGAGGGCTTGACATAGGATTTGAAACAGTGGTTGGTACCTTTGTTATGCCAAGGTACAATCTTATTAAAATGTTTGGGTCTCACAGGGCACCACTGTGAGCCCACTGCTCGTTTAAATCATCATTTACAGATTGATCATTATTAGTATTAATTTCGTTTTCATTTTGATAGTAAACGCGTTCCAGCCGATTCTGGTTTGGTATTTGATACGAGCGGTTTTGATTCGGGTTTTGGTAAGTTCGCCGTTGTGAATCTCCAAAATTGTTACGATTAAAGTTTTAATTGTTATATTCACGTTTTTTGCAATTTTCGATAGTATGATCTAGGAATTTACAGTACCGGCATACAGGGGTTTGCGATTTGTTAAGAATGTGAACGGGTCGTCTCTCCTCGCGTGACGGAAATTTACGGTTAACTCGCGCTGTCCTTTGATCAAGGAGGGTTTGTATTTTTTCCTCTGAAATCGCGAGATTGATCGCTTCATTTAGATTTGACGGATTTTTCATCCTTACGAAATTTGAAACTTTGGGCGTAAGGCCCATTAAAAATGAATGTAATGCCAAATCTTCCATGGCCGATGTCTTAACCTGACAACTCAGTTTTCTTTTTTTAGATCAGTTAATCTCTGTTAATAGTTTTGACAAAGTTGTTTCAATTCTTAAGGCATATACACTGATAGGTTCATTTGTCTGTTGCTGAGATTCCTGTAGCTCCGACAATAGGTGAGCATAATGCTTGCGTTCTCCAAATTGAGATTGCAAGAATGTGCTTAATTGTTCCCAACTATCAAAGTCTTTTATAGAAGCAGCAGATTCTGCTTTGCCTTCGAGCTGACACAAGATATAGTCTAATAATAAAGGCTTCTGAGACGCAGAGGCAATTTTAAAAGCATTATCACAATTATTTATGAAGGAACAAAGTTTATCTTTCGACCCGTCAAAGGGTTTTATAAATTTAAATAGTATACTTGACCCGTCAAAGGGTTTTATAAATTTAAATAGTATACTTGTATCAATTCGTTCTGTAAGGTTGGATTCAGTTCTCAATTCAACATCGGGTTTCTTACTCGTCATTTTAAATTAGTGTAAATAAATTTCAAAATTAGCGTAAAAATATGTAAATAAGTTTGTATAAAAATAGCAGAGTAAAAGTAGAGAGTTAAATTTAATTAATAAAAGAGATTTAATACTTGTTGTAAGAGATTTGTATAGCACGAGCGGAATAAAATTAAAGTTAGTAAAATAAGTATTAAATTGTATAGTTGATTTGAGCTCTGTTAATTAAATTAATTAATTCTAAATTTACTTATTCAATAAAACTTGTACTAAAAACATTAATGTATATAAAAACAAGCGGAGATTGTTGCGGCAAACTGCTGACAAGCGGTCAGTTCCTTGAAGCGGAGGATGTTTACGTCTAGCGCTTATCGCTATGCGGCTCACGGGCGGTCGTAGGTACACCAACAAGCAGGAATGTAATATTAATTTGACTTACAGGAACACGACGATGGCGAGTAATGATAGTAGCATTGTCTTTACACCAGGATCCAGGACACAGTGGATTAGTCACTACTCACTTCAGTTTTATATATTGTTATTAAATTTTAGCACTGGTTTATAGTTCGCATTTATTAGGACTCGATTAATATATTTAGTATTTAATTGTATACCTCACTGGTTTATATTTAATTTTAAGTGTTCTGACGCGTTTCCAGGATTTTAAAAATCCCTTTCCGATGCCTTCAAATGTTACTCTGCGAGGTTTGGAAGGAGTTTTAAAAAGATATTTTATTTGTCATACTTATTTAATTACACTTGATAAAATACACTTTACAATATTAATAAGAAATAGTAATGAGGCTTAGTAATGGAGACTAGTAGTCTCGATGGATGTAGGAGTGGAACTGAGGATCATGGGATGAATGCAGAGGAGCATGGCAAAAGTGCTGATAAAGCACTTTTGGTCAAGAGGGTTGTGCTAAGCCCTTTTGTTAACTGTTTAGGGTTGTAACAGTTCGAACTAAGTTTTAAATGTATGCTATTATACTATAGTACAAAAATTTATAACGACATTCAATGTTAGAAACACATGACCGCGGTGTTAAAGCGTGAACGAAGTCGCGGCGATAGCTAGTGGTATAAATGATAAGATACCCATTGCACGATTTTGTCAGTTTTACCACAGCCACTAAATTTCGTTTGAATAGTGAAAATGAAAATTAGTCGGTCATCGCTAGGTTGTCTATCAGTCAATTAAAATTATAAATGGTCAACGGGTTTCTTTATTTGTTAGTTAATAATTCCCTCACGGATGAACGAATTTGATTTTGAATTTGTTAATATATTATGTTATGTGATTCATAGATAGCCTTAGTGTTGAACGATTTGTTCAAAGCATTTGATAACGTCTGTCATTCGGTATACCTTAAAAATGCGTTATATATAATAATATAATTTTGAATTATTTGTTCAAGTCCAGGTAAGGTTTAAAAGATAAGAATAAGGGAAAAACTGCGAGGAAACTAGGAAAAAGAAAAATTTAATATTTTCTATACAAACTGAACGGCTGGAACGAAGTTCGCCGGGGCAGCTAGTCTTCAATAAGAAATAAAGTCTTATGTTCTGATTTCTTGTATGGAATATCTTTATAGACCAAAATCATTGATTTTGGTCATGGGTAGTTTATGCTGTTAATTTAGTTTTAAAACTCCTTTACAGTTAATATGTCAGTGGTGCCGATTTTGTTGTGTAACCTCTAATTCTAAACTAACCTACAATTTTCTAATATTAGATTAGTTTTAGAGAAATGGTATTCCGTTGTCACCATACTTCTAAAATTTCTGTCTAATTTGACAGTACTAAGACGGCAATAAATCATAGAAATAGGAATATATAAAGAAGTGCAACAATGTTCTATAGCAAATTTAGTTGTATAAATACCGTTGGAATCGACATATAACTTATCAACATCTCTTTGTCTCTTTTAACAAATGTTGATATTATGTACGCCGAAAGAGATAACGACATTTTTGTCTATGCTCATTTTGGCGTCGATTTAAAGTAACGTCATGACAGTTCTCATGTTTGCCAAGAATCCATATTTAGTGTCCAATTTTTATAGTGATGTAGTATTACAATTGTCGATATTTTATTTTACGTTCACAAAAAAGAAAATTTGGACAAGATACGAATGTATACCATTGCCACTGAAATTATCAATCATAGTCTAGCTTAATAAGAATTCTTTCAAGTGCTCACTTAAAAGTAAAGAAAGTGGTTTGAATGTAATCTGATCAAATTTATTTTTTTGTAATGATAATCAATCTTGTAATAAATATAAAGAGTTAACTTATAAAAAGAATAAACATATTTGCACGCCACAATGTAAAAAAATGTGCTCGCGAAAAGTAAACAAATATTCTTTCTTTCGTTGAATTACATTTCCCTGTTTAGGTATAAGCCAATTGAGTAGCACAAAGTAAATAAGGTGATAGTTGCGATTTCTTTCGGTATGTAAATAGTAATTCTTATCTATTTGCCAAAACTTAACTATGAATCGTCACTAATAGATCATGTATCGATATTGGTAGTCTTCTTTTTCTGGACAGCCCTATAATCTCAAAATGGCAGCCATATTTAGTACCCGACGGCAGGCTTTTTTGGTCACTATTTCATGTCCATATACTTAGAGGTCAATGCAATAAATTGAATAGATAGTAATGTCCCTGTATTTACACACGCTTTACATTCCTTTGTCGAGAATTGGTCCGAGTAAGAATGAAACAGAAATTAAATGAAAACGAATAGTATTTCAAGTACGATTATATATTTTCTCATCTGTAAATAAGTTTTATTGAAAATGAAATTCAACCTGACTTTGTTTTCAACTTCCGACGTCAGTTTTTAATAAACAAATAAAGACATGGCTGTATAAATTTAACGTCTTTGTCGATCATCGTCAAGTCAACTGTGAAATAACAACATCAAAACAACATTACCTATTCTATTTTATTTCTATTACAAATTGTAAAAGAAAATACCTTATTTTAGTTGTAATACACATATCTTCTGTTTTTACTTCATCATTAAAAGCAAATGAAAAGAGCAACGAAAAGATTATCATAAAGTTTTTGTTAAAATACTCCTTATAATTTTGGAAATTGTTGAAACGACAGGTTTGTTGCGTTTTTTAAGAAGTTGTTTAGTGTTTTATCTTAATTCATGTTTCTTTTTCAGTTAATGAAGCAGACATTTGAGTTAGAGTTTAAGAGAAGTTTAAGCAACGGTCCAAGCAGCAGATTAAAAAAGAACTTTATACCATATTTACCACCTAGGCAGCAGTAAAACATGGAAGTTATCAGTTAAAGCATCCTAAAAATAAAAAAATGCCAGGGTCTGAAAAATGTAATTGCTTTGAGTAAGAAATAACCGACAAGAACTATTTTAACTCTTGATCTGCGAGTGATATTTGAGCTGAGGAGATTGGTAATTTTGGTGCTTTATAAAATCTAACATTTATCAAGACAAATGAAAGTTACTTTAAAACTAACTCAAAACTTGAAGAATTTAAACTGATTGAGGCAGGATTTAACTGAAACCAGTAGAATAGTAAGATAAGTGCACATATTGTTTGAAGATTGTTTTCAAATGTTACATTATAATATTTACTTATATAGGTACATAAAAGTAAAATAGGATGTCTATACACCTATATGTTCGTAATTTGCACTCAAAATTCTTCTGTGACGGTGATGTGTATACTCACTCTTTTCTTTTAATATAAAATTATATTATTGTATAATAAAAGTGAGTAATTCAGTGATGTTTTTTAATACTTAGTGATCATAATATGTGTATTAAAGTATTAAATCTTGTATGCTGTTTTGTTTTTCAAAGTAAATATATTTTTACATGAAGTAAGGAAAACTAAAAAGATGTGTGCCTAAGTTCACATTTGAAAATTGTTTTTTGTCAATCTTAATCACTCTAACAACAGTGTTAATTGTTGCCAAATGCCTTCCTTTTAGATAGTCTATGTATAAAATAAATTAATAAAATTTTAGATTTGTGTTGGCTAACTTTAATTTTTAAGATACTATGTTTTATTTCCAATAGACAATTCAGCAATGTTATTAGATTGATATTATTATTTAACTTCCACAAAATAAATTGACAGACACATTACAAATATTCACCTAGAAGTAAACCAATTGTTTTTTATCTTTGTTTTACTTACTTTCTCTTTAATTTGTAATAATGTTGTAAGTTTTTATTTTTATAATAGGTATATATATATACTCATACACAGATTTCTGTTATACATCTAATACACACCATAATGCACATAACACCATATACCTATTTGTTCACCATATCCAGGTAACCAGTAGAATTGCACATAAGGCCCTACGCCTCAGCGGCATGCAATCATTATGACATCTATGGTGTCTATAACACAAAGTTTTTTCAGGAGAGCTATGTGCTTGTTACCTAACTTAATAAAAGAAAATATAAATGTAAGTTTTATATAATTGTGTTAAAGACTCAGAAAATGAAACATATTTATGATCTAAAACATATATTCAACTCACATT
>NJDD01009716.1:0-10586 GCA_002245505.1 Calephelis nemesis
AACTTGCAATCAATATGCGTCATTATAATTAATACTTTGTAAGGTAGGTATATTACTATAATTAAGACATTTAGACTTATTGTACTGTTTTAACTGTTATTGTGTTTTTTTATTTTAAACTTGAACCTGTGATTTTATTAGTGTATTTCAAATGAATAATCAAAAACTAATTGTAACGTAACGTTTATGCAAGACACTGTGATGACTGTTGTGATTATATAAAAAAATAAGTAAATAAGTAGGTATAGATAAAAAAAAAACGAAAACGATAAAACTGTGTAATTTAGAAATAACAAAATATAATTAATAAATGTAAGAAACTGTGATTAATATGATGATTAATAAGTGTGCGGTTATGTGTTTCGGCCCTAAGAACAGAGTGCACCACATTAAGAAAAACATTTTAAGCCATATTCAGGTGTCACTGCCGAAACAATAAGAACTTCTTCTTCTTTCTGGCTTGATGTGGCTAAACAGTAGTGTGACTTACATAAATTGGCAAAAAAATATGAGTGTTCTAAACTTTTGTTAAATAATGACTGTTTTTTTTACATGAATAAAGATGATTATTAATATCGAAATGTCTTTACTTACAGCAATGTCTTTGCAAATCGTTCCATTGGTGATACGATTGACGTAGATTTCAATCGTAGATTGTTAGTCTTCAAATAGGGCTCCAGTTTTGAATATAATTCATCATAGACTTGTAATGAAACTTTAAAATATTTGAAAAAAAACCTTTCATTTTCTCTTAATATACCAAACTTCACCACGTATTCCCCGCACAGTAACCTAGATTCAACGTACGGGCTTACTGGCTGGCGTCTTTTTTTGGCAATTCGTCGTCGCCGTCGTCTTGATAAATAATACATTAATTTATCCATAATTACTCGACTGTACACCTCCAACGTCAAAATTGTACTGAGAAAACTGACGCGCCGATGCCCGCGCATAAGCACGCGAACGTGCTCACGTGCGTGCACCAGAAGCGTGGCCCGCGACGTGCTCACGTGCGTGCACCAGAAGCGTGGCCCGCGACGTGCTCACGTGCGTGCACACGCGTAACGCAGTTTATGCCCTAACAATGAGTAAGTATCTTCACGCCCCTATCCTGAAGGAGTAGGCAGAGGTGTTTGTACACTATTAAGTAGGTAGGTATGTAAGTTATTTAATATCCAGACTAATAAGATATAAATAATTTAAATGTTATAATTTGTAGGTATGTACCCACCTAGTACCCAAATAGTAAACAATAATGCCTTAAAATACGTGGATACTTACGTAATCTTTAAATCTGAGTTTTCATCACTACACTAAACGACACTAAACTATTTATCACAAACTTGCTTAAAGTTTTACAAAAAAGCTTCAAAATGTCCCCCGTCGTGGTCAGTGCATAATGAAACTCGTCGCATTGTTGACCTTTGCACGTTTCTTAGCATATCCACAGTTATGGTGACAAATGCAGCTGTTATCTTGGCCTGCATTGTCTCTCTATCTCGACATTCATGAGCGTACACCAAGTTCTTAATGTGTCCCCATAAAAAAAAATCAAGTAGAGTTAAGTCTGGAGACCGTGGTGGCCAAGCAACTGGTCCGCGGCGTCCAATCCAAACAGGAAAACGAGCATCCAAATACTGCCTTACTTGACGAGCAAAATGAGCTGGGGCTCCATCGTGTTGAAATATTATAGCGCTGTACGCTGTCAGTGGAAGTTCCTCCAAGGCATCTTCTAAGGTGGTTGTTAAAAAATCTAAATAATTTTGGCCGTTCAGACTATTAGGTAAAACTACTGGCCCAATAAGATGATCGCCGATGATACCTGCCCAGACATTGACACGCCACTGGTGCTGGAAACTGCTTTCACGAGAGGCATGAGGGTTTTCATGTGCCCATATGTGTTCATTAGAATAGAATAGAATAGAATAACTCTTTATTGTGCACCAAAATACATAAAAAATAAATACATTAAAAGAAACTTAAAAACTAAGTGATACACAAAGGCGGCCTTATCGCCAAAACAGCGATCTCTTCCAGGCAACCCCACGTTATGGAGACATAATAAAATAAATT
Source organism: Calephelis nemesis (assembly GCA_002245505.1). Lineage (NCBI taxonomy): Eukaryota > Metazoa > Arthropoda > Insecta > Lepidoptera > Riodinidae > Calephelis > Calephelis nemesis. The sequence continues at coordinate 2,074 of NJDD01009716.1, forward strand.
TTGCACGATGGTGCTCTTAATACACAAAAAAGAAATATAACACATGCAATATCAATTGGAATATAAAGATTTTAAAATAAAGGGAAAAAAAAGCATAAACAGAATTACTTTAATCGAGTCATGTTGAATGTAGAAAGTGACGTTTAACCATATTTTTAAACGTATTGATATTTTGGGGCTTTCCTGACTTCTACTGGGAGCGAGTTCCAAAGATTTACTGATAGCGAGGTAAAAGATCGGCTATAATAATTAGTGTTACGAGAGGGTACTTGGAGAGAAAGGTTGTCACTAGATCTAAGAAATTTTACCTCACTATTACAAAATTTAAACCTCTCTTTTAGATATGAAGGGGCAAGTGGGTTAAAGAGAATAAAGTACAGCAATGAGAGAATATGACAATTCCGGCGAAGATGGATAGGCAACCACTTGAGCTTAGCACAAAATTCAGAAACGTGATCATATTTACGTAGCGAAAATATGAACCTAATACAGAGATTTTGGAGACGCTCAAGTTTATTATTCATTTGGTCAACAGTAAGATTTATATAGCTAGCGTCCGCATAATCTAAGATGGATAGAAGCAAGGATTCGGCGAGCATAGTCTTGGTGGGAATTGGCAGCAAAAACCGAAGACGCTTGAGAGAACTCCAAGCGCCGTAGACCTTCTTACTGACCTCCTGAAGCTGTTTGGACCAAGAAAGGTTATTGTCAATAAAAATCCCTAAATTTTTTACGTGGTTACTATAAGGAACAATGACACCATTTAGTTTAACGGGGGGGAGGGTATCCCAATCAATCCTATTGATAATTCCAGGGCTACCGATAATAATGACCTGCGTCTTAATTGGGTTAAGCTTAAACAAAGGAGCTGCTCCAATCCTCAATGCTGACTAGATCATTGTAAATGGAACCAATAGCTCCATGAAGTTCAGTGAGGCTTGAGTGCGTATAGATTTAGAGATCGTCGGCATACAGATGGAATAGCGTGGTCAAGTACGGAGTGACGGAATTTATAAATGAAGAGAAGAGGAGCGGCGACAAGACACCACCTTGAGGCACACCGCTTCATTGTGCACATTTGAAATACCACCTCTCGTAAATGATGCTTCGTCACTCCATAAAACTTTTGCAGCGAAGTTTTAATCTTTTTGCACCCTATTCCTGTACCAGTTACAAAAATTCACTCTGTGTCAGTGTTGCCACATCTACCAACTTTTAGGTAGATCTACCAACTTTGCCCTCAGTCTACCTGTCTACCAACTTAAGCCTCAAATCTACCTATTTTTCAAAATTTTCAAAAGGGTTTTCTTATTTTCTTATTTTCATAATTTTATGAAACGTAAATGTAAACGCCATTATTGAAAACATTTTTTTTCTTACTGAAGGATGAGGTGGTATGGCTTTGTGACTTAGCTCAACGGCGAATAAAAAATGAAAACAATTACTATTGACAGTTGACATTGAGACTTCAGTACCGCGTAAACCACGTTTGAAACATCGAGCTGTTTGTTAGCATTACATCAAAATATTGACTTGAATTTGATGTAATAATTGTGATATTATTTGTTTTTGTCTAATTTTGTTAGTTACTACAGAGTTGTGAGTTGTTATGACCTACTTCTGCCTCTAGCAACCTAGAGTCTATCTTAAAGAGTAATGGATTCTGATAGCAGCGATGCCCATGATAGTCGATAGATCCTACACCTGAAGAGTTCTAGAAGCATGTTTCATTATTTAAAAAAAACTGTGTGTGAACTTATGTACACGCGTTAGAAGTTATACTTCTTCGGCGTAATAAGATAAAAATCTTTTTAAAAATTTTATCTTTTGCCTTATTTTACATTTGTAGACAAAATGACACTAACCATAGAAATAAAGAAATATTGTGAATACAGTAGTCAGTTCTCACGCAAACATACGTAGATGTCCTTACTTTTACTTTGTTGGTACCTTTTTTTGAAAATAAAATGTTATCTTTAGCTGACTTCATCATGTCGGTTTTTCGTGACGGTGTGCGCGCGCATCGTAAAAATGTACTCTCATCATTTTTTCCTAACGTGCCAAAAGAAGTATAACTTCAATAAGGAGACCAGTCTCCAATGTTCCCTCTGCTATGTCAATTAATAATTAGAAAACTGGCACTTCCTCATAGTAGTGCCAATGTTGAGAGACTGTTTTCCTCTATTAATAATATGAAAACCTGCCAAAGAAATAAACTTTTCACAGACACTCTAGAGGGTTTGTTCCATACTAAAAGGTTTAAAAGGGTTTAAAAGAATAATGGGCAGCCTAGTAGTGATCATTTAAAACTTTAACTGTAAATAAAATTATTATTATTATTTATGCATTTTAATTTTAAAAAAAAACCTATTAAATTAAGGTGGGAGATCTACCTATTTTTAATCTTGGATTCTACCAACTTCTACCGATTTTCGGCACATATTCTACTAATTTTCTAAAATTTGGGTTGGCAACACTGCTCTGTGTATAAAATCTGCTGCCAGCAGTTCTTGACTTTTGCGAAAGTGATAGGGATGCTGGTTATCTGAAGACAAAGTACGCCAAACAGCCATGTGGTTTGTATTTAGTGAAGCTGCCGTTCGCCGAGTACTTGTCCGTGGATCGTTCGACACGTGTTGGAGTATACTTTCTTCTAAATCAGCTCTAGCTCCCGTACTTGGACGTCCGTCTCTTCTAGCGTGAAAAGATCCCGTACTTTGAAGCCGATGAGTCAGACTTCTAAAAGCGTCATAAGACGGAAGCCGGCGTTGCTCGTTGAGAGGTCTACCATTAATTAATAAAGCGCTCAAAATACAGTCGCCGCGCTTCAGCAATATCACTATTTGGAGAAGCTCTAACACAGAGTATCATATCATAATATTCGTTATTAGAAAATTCACCCATTTCTCCTAACAAACGATTTAATAACACGAAACACAACCTTCGACAAATTCCAAAACGAAAGCAAGGAAAGCAATGGCGTAAACGGAAATCTTGATTTTCCATTATTATTATTTTATTACCAAAGTGATTTTGTGTCACATAGAGTTCTAATTAATTTTAAAAATAATTATTTAATAAATAATTTAATTTTTTTACTGTGTCTGATCACGAAGAGTGATCATGTGTGAAGAGACGTCAACGTCACCGTACGATAACTACTAAGCTCCGTATTAAAAATTATTAAATAATTCACTAGTGTATAAAATAGAGTGTTAATAAAGAAAATGTTTGTATATTACTACAAAGTACTTCTAGCAGTGTTATTTAAAACTTAAAAACAGTGATTAATACGGAAAAGTGTGCAACAATGTACTATGAAAATAAACCGTTAAAGTGATGTTTATAAACAAATTATAAAGTTACAGCAAGATCTAATTTGAACTCTTACTAACACAATATCAGGATTTTTAAACAATCCTTAATATTTATTAACTAATAACAATATAACATGGCAAAATTTGAGTGACTAATGTGAAAACAAATGTGACAGTCATCGAAAATATTTATAGCGTAAAAGAAGGTACATATTTAACCCGCTCACAGTGTGTGATAGTTAAGTATACGAAGCGATAATTCGACGAAGCAATCTATGTTATTGTGGCGTAGTGGATAAGACGGTTGCGTGCTAGATCTGCGTCCCGAGATCGTATCTATTACAGAACGATTATTTTTTTTTGTTGTTGTTCTTTTTCTCTTTTTTCTTATACATTAAAAGGGAAGAAAGGAAAATGGAAACTCCCAAAAGTAATTTTGTTACAATAAGAAAAAATTATCGATCTAAATCTCTGTTAGATCTATCATTAATAGAAAATCAGAGCAGCAAATCAACCTGCAGTAACCTGTCCATGCAAAGTTTGCCAAATACATCAATTGTAGATTTTAGCACGATTGAGGACTACAAATTACGAATAGAAAGTTTAAGTATTGAACTGGAAAGCGCACACAGAAAAGTAGAAAAATTAAACCAAGAGAATAGAAAGTTACAAAAAACTATAAAAAGCAATGAAAAAACAATAAAATTCCTTAAGAATATAGGGGTTTCCGAAGTAGCAATGCAAAATATAACAACACCTACAGTAACAAAAATAAAATCAATTTTTAAGAAGTGTGAAAATTCAGAATTTGATAACCAAAGCACCTCAAACATTAATGACGATGAATTGGCTTTAATTAATAATTTGGAATTGCAAAATCGAAATATAAAAAGAAACAACAGGAAAAGTTTAAATAATAAAAAAGACACTAATTTAAATTGTAAGGAACAGAAATCAAGAACTACTAATAATAAATTAAAAAATATTGAATCAGAAACAACTTCAAATACTAAAGCTGAGCACGGTAAAAATATCGTAGTCCAATTACCAGACAGTAACAAAAAAAAACACAAAATTCCAAAAATAGTGATAATTGGAGAGCAAAAAGTAAAAAGAATATCTTCTGTATTGATAAATACGTGGAAAGATCGATGGAATGACAAATATAACGTATCAGGGTTTATTAAGCCAAATGCAAAATCAGGCGATACTCTTTCAGAATGTAACAACCTGAAGCATCTAGACAATAATGACAGAGTTATTCTAAGTACTGGTTCTAATGATACTAATCCATATGAGGTAGAGAAACAGCTATGCCTGGCACTGGAAAAACTTCGAAATACAAAAGTTTTTGTAGTGCCTGTGTTTTCTAACGTAGCGCTTAATGAAAATATTTTAAATAATCATATTTCTTCAATTATTAAACTTTATGATAATTGTACATTTTTGAATATAAAAACAGGTGAATCTCCAAAATTAAACTTTATTAATTATTTATCCAGGCAAATAATCCACGAAGTAAGTAAATTGGACTACAATGATCAATTTATAAAAAAAGTTTCTAAGTACTATCATGAAAATCACAGAAGTAAATTGCATAGTTCAATAATAAATGCTTCAAAAAAGGGTACTATACCTTATTATTTTCGCAATAAAAAAATAATTAACAATTCTTTTTCTAATGAAAAAATTCTTGATGACGAAACAATAAAACATAATAAAGGTACAATTCCATTCTATTTTAAAAAAAATCAATCTAGATAAAGCTACACTTAAAAAATCTAATATCGAAAGGGACGAGACGTTTTTTCGAGCATAAATTCACAATTTTTCATCAGAACATAGCCGGTTATAGCACCGGCTATGTTCTGATGAAAAATTAAAGTAAAAGTGAACAAATATACATATCACTCTTGGATTTAAACAAACAATACAAAAATGGTATAGATTTATTATGTTTAACTGAAACATTTATTAAAAAAGGATCTGAATCTCAATTTAAAATACCAGGTTACAGAGTAGCGTCATCATTTTCTAGAAACAAAAAGAGAGGTGGCAGTTGTATTTTAATAAAAAAAGACATACAATTTAAAAATATAGAACACTAAAAAAAAATTTGAACTTGCCGAATGCTTTGAATGTTCCGGTATTGAAATTCCATTTCATAATTTAATGATAGTTTGCATATACAGGACCCTACAAAGTGACACTAATGTATTTTTGCGGAAACTAGAGGATTTGTTACACGTAATAAGTAATAAAAAGAAAATTAAAAATATTGTTTTATGTGGAGATTGGAACATTAACTTATTGACCAAAAATAAATACGCATTAGAGTTAAATAGCATACTAGATAATTACAATATGTTATCGCATATTAACTGCCCGACAAGATCACAATCATGTATAGATCTTATGGTGAGCAATATTAAATCTGCGCAAGGTATGATTCATTATCTGGCTCTTTCCGATCACGAAACAGGGCAAATACTAACATTAAACGTTCAGAAAGCGTGTCGCAAACCTACTTGGACTGAGTATGTAAGAGACTTTAGTAAAGAAAACGAGTCGAAATTTATAAACTGCATATCAAATTTAAAATTTTCTGAAGTTTACGAATCAAATGATCTAAACTTTTCATTTAATAACTTTTTTGACACTTTCAAACTATTCTATGACCTATGTTTCCCAGTAATTAGAGTTAAAAAAAAATCTCTTCAGGAAAACAAAAGTTGGGTAACAAAAGGAATTAAAACCTCATGTTTGAAAAAAAGGCAAATGTACTTAACGTATCGTAATTCATATAAGAAAAAAAATAACACTATAAAATATATTAAATACAACAAAATCCTTAAACAGTGTATCCTTAAGTCAAAGCAAATACAGAATAAAAAACATAGATCAAAAAACAAAAATAAATGCAGAGCTGCATGGAATTTAATTAAAGATAACATAGATGATACTATTAAATGTAACGAGATTCAAAACATAAACATTAAAAATAAAAATATTAGTAATCCTAAGGCAATATTCGATATATTCAATGATCATTTTATAGACATTCTTAATAATAATAGTAAAATAAACCATTCAAATTTTTACATTCAAAATAACAATATGATAAATAAAAATAACAATAAAATTTTTCTATATCCTTCGGACGCGAATGAAGTATGTAACATAATAAAATCACTAAATCGCACACACTCAGTAGGTTACGATGAAATTCGCACAGATATTATCAAAAAATGTAATAAATATTTAAGTAACCCATTATCACATATTATAAATTTGTCGTTTGAGAAAGGTGAATTTCCTGAAACTCTAAAATTTTCTATTATAAAACCCTTATATAAAAAGAATGACCCTACTGATATGAATAACTACCGACCTGTGACCCTTATACCAGTTATGGCAAAAATATTTGATAAGGCAATGATGAACAGATTGCTTAAATTTTTTAACAAAGACAACATTCTGTCAAAAGCACAGTTTGGGTTTCGTAGCAATAGTTCTACTACGCTTGCTTGTTATCACTTAACGAAAGCTATAATTGATTCTCTAAATGATAAATCATCGATTACTGCAGTTTTTCTTGATATGAGTAAAGCTTTCGACTTTGTTGACCATACTAATTTATTGCATAAGTTGGAAATGTATGGTGTCAGAGGAAACGCCTGGCGATGGATTAAAAGCTACTTATTAGATAGAAAACAGTGTACTGAAATTTCAAAAATAGTTGACGGCTCTAAGGAATGTCATCGTTCAAAATTTAGAGTTAATAATACAAGGGTACCACAGGGTAGCATCTTGGGACCCCTATTATTTCTTAAATACATTAACGATCTTCCTAAGATAACTACCAATCCTTGTATATTATATCGCACTAATAATACAATAGTGTTGTAACTCAAAATCGATCATTTTTCAGAATCAACGAAAAACGCATTACTTACTACCTATTATAGATACAAATGAAATAAAAGCTTTATGAGATTTTAAAATTAAATGAAAGATATTATATTTTAACTAATATTAAAAAAATATTGTAATAGTGAAGTTATTTAGGAATTTTGAGTTAAGACAGTATTACTCCAAACACAGTTTTCAAAATAAAATATTATTTTTAGTTACATCGTTATTGATGAAATATTTTGTGTTACGACAGTTTGAATTACAAATTTTCTCTACGATTTTAGGTGATTTTTTGTACTTACAACAAAATAAATACAACAAAACTGATTCTTGGTATTTCGTCTATAGGTAGGTCCTTTGTTTAAATGAAACCAGATTATTCTTATTAGTCTTTATAATAGAAAATTGACATTTGGAACTTGTGCTTACTACTAAGAAGTTAAACATTTGAAAAATTAATAAAAATAAACCTTCTTTAACAAAAACAGTAATTTCTAATACTGATCACAAAATAGATGGTAAAGGTACACTTTTTATTCTTCAACATTCTGTACTTAATCTACAAACGAATTTAAACATTTCCATAAAAATAAAACAAATCTTCTAAAACAGAAACAGTCGTTCCTAATACCAGTAGAAAACTACAGTAGTATTCGTATTAAAAAAAAAACATTATTCTTACTTAGTTATAATCAGTCTGAATATCACAATGTATTTTAATGAGTATTTAAATAGTAATACTATATATTTATTTTTAATCAGTCAAATCTTTATAAAACGTTTCACGATAATTTCTGGGTATTATATTTTTATCGAGCAATTCTTTTATGTCCCTTTTCTTATTTTGAGTTAAAGGTATCTTGCTTGTGTATTCTCTTGTCAAACCATGAGAGAATAATAAAGTTTGATTTCCAATTCGTCGTATGTTAGGTACGAAAACTTTTTGGTAATCTTCATCTTCGTAAGAATTTTTGTAAAAAAAACACAATGGATGTTCTTTTTCAAGGCGAAACACCTTAACGTCGTGCCATTTTACTTGGTTTCTATCCTCATTCACATTAAAATTGTTACCCAACTCTTCTTGCAGTAATTTAAGATTATAAAATTTCTCGTGACTCATTTCAGTCACTTTATAGGGTTTGCCTGTCTTTTTCGCGGCCTGAATTAATGTAATGTATTGAGCCGGGACATACACTGGACCAGATTTAATGAAACGTCTTACTTGGTTTTCAATTACACTGTGCACATTGTCACCCTCATTTTGAGAGTGACCGCGAATCA
>NJDD01009723.1:9648-26991 GCA_002245505.1 Calephelis nemesis
TTTATAGACTAACTATTCCCGACGAACTTCATTCCACCCGTTCAGTATGTATGGCATAAAATATTGTTTTTTTACCTGAAATTTTCCCGGTTTTTCTCTTCATAAGAACCTCCTTACAATAACTAACGCAATAAAATAAGAAGCCAAATCGGTCCAGTCGTTCGGAAGTTAAGCGCTTAGCAACACATTCTTGGATTCATTTTTATATTATAGATAATATGCCTTAGCAAGAATAAATAGAATACTATCTTGTAGAGTCCATGTAAATTCTTAACTTATTTTCTACTAACCGCTGCTCATCTTGCATATTAATAATTACACCACAACAAAATCTTCAACTACATATTACATACATATTGCAACACATTAGTTATTCAAAAAAAAAACGATATTGTTGGTTGTCTGTAAGTTATCGCATTTTTTAGATAAGACCGCCTGTTGTTCCCTGACTTTAATTTAAGATCTGATGTATATTTCTTGTTGATGGTGTACAATAAATATTTTTTTGTTGTGTAAATAAAAATATACATTCCAGATGTTTTTCAAGAAGCTACCAATGTTAAGTTGATAAGACCACTGATTGTACTCTTTAACTTTAAAATCTGATGTAGGTATATTTCTTGTTGATGGTTGTACAATAAAGATTATTTGTATTTAAAAAATATTCCAGATGTTTTACAAGAAGCTACCAAAGATGACAAGCACCCAGCTAAAACAAGCACAGGTGGTTCTCAAACAGGAGTTGGATAATACCTCCGGTGTGGTTATGGACAAACAGGAGGGCTCGCTGCAGTTTAATTCGAGCTAACATTGTCACTTGTAGTTAGATTTATTGGAAGAATCCGCGTTAATAGAAGTTACCTAGAACAAGCGACGGTTAAACCGGAATGGGGAATTTTAGTACAGCCACAGGAGATAACGTTATCACTCGTAGTTAACTGTATAGAAAGGACCCAGGTTAATAGTAGTTACCTAGAAGCGACGGTTTAACCGGAATGGGGAATTTTTGTACAGCCACAGGAGATAACGTTATCACTTGTAGTTAAATTTATAGGAAGAGTAAACGTTGAAATGAGTTATCTAAAACAAGTGATGGTTTAACCAAAATTGGGAACGGTAGTACACAGGAGGTAACATTGTCATTTGTAGTTTAACATTAAAGATAATTAGTGTTAATATAATTTAATATTAATATTGATACATTTGGATGAGCCAACATTGTTAAAGTTAAATTGAGTAAACTACAACAGTTAAGGGATAACTAAATATACGCAGGTAAGTGTTTAACGTGCGTTAATGTTAACATTCGTTACTGTTAAAGTGGGTCAATGTTGCGTCAGCATGCGGACATTGGAAAAACCGAATGTATGTTAGCCAAATGTAAATAAGCCAAAATAGGGAATTGTAGTACAGCCACAAGGGCGGAAATTTTCATTGGTGGTAATTATGCTATTCACAAACTAAACTTATTTTACATGCATGCTATTTTTTTCAAATAAAACAAAAGAGATGGAACGTTTTAGACATGTCAGATTAGTCCGAACTTGTCAAGTTGTGATGTTTTTAAGCGAAGTTTTCCGAGTGATAGATTAAACGTCTGTAGAACTGACGTATACGTTTTAATTTGACAGTTTTGTCTCTTTCTGTTACTTTCGTTGAAAGACGACAGCGATAACTTAAAATTAGTTTAGTGAGTGCGCAACAAAATTACCACCATTGTATTATACTTAACGTTTTTATAATTTAAGAAAAAATGTTTGTGTTAAAATTAATTAATGAGTTGTTTATTAATTAAATTCGCACTTACGTACGAGCAGTTCATTTAATTGCTTTTAATAATTTGTTATAATAAATATGTTTTTAGACACATTTCAAAAGTCTTTTTTAATTTTTTTTCAAGCAACACTAGGAGCTCCAGTTGATAAAGAGCTACCTTAAAATCTTTAGTTATTTGAAAGCAGTGTAAATTTTGAATCTTGTGGAAATCCGTCTTCGTGTTTTCTATTTTAGCGTTGGGTTAGAAAATGAACTTATTATTTGGAATTTGAATATTATTAATAAGTAAGGTAAAATTTTATACAATTAAAAAAAAAGTATCTTCACGCCCATATCCCCGAAGAGGTAGGCAGAGGCACAACTAGGGCACCCACGCTAGCCGAAGATACTAAGTCCCATAATGTGATAGGTGGCCAAGCCTATCGCCAACCGGGCACGTTTCCAATCCCGACCAACATTTTTTTTTATTAGAAAATTGGAAAAATCCAATGTTCTTTTTGTTGGCCGACCCGGGATTTGAACCCGAGAGCTCATGCATTCAAGTCCAACACCCGGACCGCTCGACCACAGAGGCGATCAATTTAATGTTTTTAAAGTATGGACTTAAGGTTCGAAATCGTGGCTTATTAATAAACTTAAGACTTAACTGTTAAATACTTCGACTGTAGATATTTGTGTAAATAACAGACCTACAAACGTAGTTTTATTTTTATATTTAATATCAATGTTATTTGAAATGAATTTACTGTTTCTGAGTCATTAACGGCCATTTTTAGTAGCATATGTTTTATATTGAAAGTACTTAGATACAAGTGCATTTTTTTGAATGAAACTTTAGAGAAACAATTTTAATAGTTTTCAGATACCTACTTCTAATATATTTAATATAAACAGTCTAGATTCAATAGAAATATATTTATTAACTTTTTTATGTCAAATAAGATAGACACTAAATTAAAGTTAAGAGTATGCAATGTCATAATGACATTTAAAAAAAAATCATACAAATATAAAATGTTTAAGGAAGTTAAAAATTAAAATTTAGTAAAAATTTGAAATAAATACGTAAAAAAATTAAACTCCTTATCAATGTTAAAGCGTATGAACGTTTTTGTTTGTATTAAAACATGTTAACTTCATGAAAGTTGACAGACTATAATTGAAAATTGTCAAATTACAATGTTCATAAATAGTGTTACTTACATCAAAAATTGTTTTGTAACATGAACAATACAAATTTTAAATAGAAATATTGTTTTAATCCAAGCATTTGCATAAACTTATAAAGTTTGTGCCAAAAGACCTTTGGTTAATAAATCGGCTGGCATTTCTTGAGTAGAAATGTATTCTTTATCAATTAATTTCTTTTCTACTACATCTATAACATAATGGAAAAAAACATCTATGTGTTTTGATCTAGCGTGTGCATGATAACTTGTTTGTCAATTTTAAGGCACTTGGGTTATCGCATGATATTTAATCACAGTATTACTATTTAAATTTTGCGCTTCCGCATTACACTTTTTACACTTTATAGTTCTATTTTTAAATTGGCTGACCTAATCTAAATTTAAGCGAAATGTTTAATTATGTGTAATAACAACTTTATAGAGATATCTTTAAAATACATTCGGATTTCCGAAGCTTGACGAACATAGCCGAAGCGCATAATATAAATAGTACTACTGTGTATACATTTTACCAGTAATTTCAAAAATTAAATTTCTTAAATACAGTGGACCCCCGATAATTCGGCCCCTGTCTAATCCGGCGCTCTCTAGAACTAAAGTTTTGCTTACTACTAGCATAAAATTACGCATGCGTGTATTCAAAATAAAAATCTCACATAAATTGAGCGCAGCTATAGGCTAACGGGGAGTTCCTTGGGTCCTCATAAAGCCTAAATTATTTTTGTTAATTATAGACAAAGCATTTTTTAATGGTGTGGACTAGAAAATGTAGTGTGGATTAAAGAATGTTGTGTGTATTAAAGAATGTTGTGTGTATTAAAGAATGTTGTGTGGATTAATTGTTTGGTTTATTCCCAGTTTCCCCCTAATTCTTTCCTCCGAATGGGGAAAGTGGGAATTTTTGTCGCATCTTCCCCCGAATTCAAAATCGGGGGAAACTGGAAACAAAATCATTCCATCTTCCCCCGGAATGTTATTTAATTTATAAATCCACTTCGCAAACTAAAATCGCGCTACTGGTCTACTGGTATTAATAAAATAAAGTTGAGTATTTTACAGGAATTATTAAAACAAAGTTTGGTTAGGTTTTATACATGTTTTTATGTTAAGTTAAAAAAAGTATTTTCAATTTTGATAGTGTAGCAATATGTTTGCTTATTAGAAATTAACAGTTGTAACTAGCAACAAATAAAGTTAAACAGTCTTAAGCGTTCTATCTAAAATCAGTCTATGATTTATCAAAAAAAACTTAGGAATCCGCTTTTTTTAATTATATGTATCTTACCTTGAAATCAGTCTTAAAATTGTAACAATAACTATATAAAATCATTCATATCAATTGAGTCTTCCAGGAATCAGGAATAATTCCAGAATCAAAAAACTTGTTAATTAATAGTCAGAGTGTAGATTTTGTCTGATGGCCAGTCTCGGTTAGAAAAGAGTAAGGGATGCCATCTATACCAGGGGAAAAGTCTCTTAAGTGTTTTAAAATTATCTCAAGTTCTGAAAAAACAAAATTGGAATCAAGTTTGTCGTTTGATGTGATATGCAAGTAAGACGAAGGAAGGGAATCAACCGTAGGAACTGAAATAGGGGCCCATCTATTAGAGAAATCATTTAACCTCGGGGAGCTGTCATTGCAGTAGTATTTTGGGGAGGTGCAAAAGAGCCTCTAATTTTTTTAATATTATTCCAAACAATGGTAGATCGAGTTCTAGGACCTAAACTTTCACAGAACCTTTTCCAGCCTTGTCTTTTTAGAGCAGAGTCTTTTAAATTGGGCTGCTTTTATAACGAAGTTACTGTTATGCTATAAAATTTCCAATAGTCATAGAGGAGCAGTATACATGTTCTGCCCTATGTCTTTCCTTAACCAGGGATGTACATTCTGAGTCCCATCAAGGAGGAGACTTTATTTTGCCATGTGCACATTTTTGAGAGGGATGTGAGCATCTACAGCTGCACACAGACCTTTTTAAATTGCAATGGAGTAGGAAGGCCAGTCTGCTAAAGATGTTCTATATTTGAGGAGGGGAGGGGGGCCTGTATTTTGAGAGATGGAAAGAGGGCGCGATATAAGTATTGGGAGGTGGTCGCTTCCATGAGAGTACCTGCCAAGAAATTGATGCTGAAAGTGTAGGGGAACATAAGCACAGATCTAAAGCACTGAAGTTTTGGAGGGGAGAAGTATGCCTTGTTGGGGATCCATCATTAAGGACACAGATGTTAAGGGAATCTAAAAGACTCACCAACTTAGTAGAAAAGGTGTCAGCTGAGTACCCTCCCTACAGAGGATGATTGCAGTTGAAATCTCCCAGTATCAAGTACGGGCCGCATATAGATGAAAAGATAGTCTCGAAATCCGAGAAGTAAGAAATGTTAGGATGGGGAATATATAATGAGAAAATTGTTGTATTGCATACTTTGGCTTCATCAATGTTGAAGTTATTAGAATTATGGGGAAGAAAAAGGCGTGTAAAAGGGAGAGAAGACTTAATAATTAAGGCAGAACCAGAATATCCATGTCTGTCATCCCGGAGACAAAGATATCCAGGGATACGAAAAGGGGTACCCGGGATAAGCCATGTCTCCGAGATTGTGTTTTCTCCCTCAGACTCTCTCCACTCAGCGACCTCGACGTCCTGAAAAAAAACAAAATTGTAGACAAAAAAATTTAATAAATATGGCTTTCATTCGTTTTTTACGACTACTTTGCCAATGTCAAGTTCGTTAATTTTTATACAGTCATTAGCCACTATTTACAAAATCATGTCAGGTCAGGGTCTTGAGTAAAGCGGTGGCTTCGTTACTCAAGCTTATCTAGTGAGATTTGACGGCAGCGAGGAATTAGACGATATACTAATTTCTTTATGATTATTTCATTTGCGCACTTTCAGTGAACAAAATTCATGTAATTCCCACCTAAATTAACCAATTTCACTCAATATAAACACGAAATGGACCTGACAAACGTTTTTTACTTTATATGCCAAATAAATCTACAAAAACTCACAAGAAAAACAGTGTTTTTAGTATTTTCATATCTTAAAAAATGACTGAGATATTAACGATTAAAGTTCGTATTTGCGGCCGAAGATTTTTAAAAACGCGGGCGGGAGCTCACTAGGCGCTGACGTCACACCCTTGGTTATTCATCATGTAAGAGTCAAGTGCTCGCTCGTACGCCGCTGCTACGCTGTAAAAAACTAAACTGTAAATTTTTTCTGTTTTAAAATGGCAAAAAAATACTGTATCAGTTCCTCAGTGCTTCGATTCAACACTTAAAACACCCGATAAACTATTTTTTATGTGCCTGAGGACCCTAAAATGAGAAAAAAGTAGATGACAGCCATAAAAAGAGTTGATAAAATATGCCCTAAAATTAAGGCGCACTGCTGTGAAGACCATTTCGATCTATGTAGTTATATGTTGAATTAAATTAATAAGTTTTAGTAATTAATTAATTTAATAAATTAGTTAAATTAATAAATAATAATATGTTAATTTTTAGTTTCTTCATAGATCGAAAAGTGTTCTCGATTCCGAACCGATTTTCGAAATTTGGCCGGTGCTTCAGATGTAACTCTATGTAACGAAATATTTTCTTTCGTTGATGTTATTTATTAATATTTTATTATTAATTGATGTTATTTTTAAATATAGACTAGGTACCCCGTATTGGTCCGGACTCTTTTGCAGAATAGACCATCTGCCTTCCGGTCAGGCAGCTCATAAATCGCGAGCATAGACTTATCGTCTCTAACACCGTGACATCTAGGTGGTAGATTTTCGCAATGACTTGCCCAGATTGGTACCACCGCCTTACCTATTCCTGCCGCCATAAAGTCAGTGCTTGCCGTTGATGTGGTCCGGTTCGGAGGATACTTTTAATCGAGGTCTTAGGTTGGCAACTTACCATTACCACCTTTGGTGTCTCTAGCAGAGGCGGATTAAATGTGGAGAGCACCCTAGGAAAACACCTCGCTGGCGCCCCTCTATTAGTGATAACTAGGTAGACCTGGACACGTATACTTATGTATGAAATATTATGTGATGAGAGTGAAGAAAGCAAGAAGGACAGAAGGAACATAGAAATCCATGATGTCCCTGTAAAATTAGATCTGACTGTGTGTTTTGACATAAATATTAATTCTGTTATTTTTTTTGTTCAAAAACTTCCACGTGCCTATTTGTAATCTCGCGCCCCTAGGCACATGCCTACTTTGCCTCAGGGATAATACGCCTCTGGTCTCTAGGCAACGTGAATTTCTTACCATCAGGAAATCCGTCTGCTTGTTTGCCTTTCAGTATCATAAGAATAAAAAAGACT
Organism: Calephelis nemesis; assembly: GCA_002245505.1. NCBI lineage: Eukaryota > Metazoa > Arthropoda > Insecta > Lepidoptera > Riodinidae > Calephelis > Calephelis nemesis. Next base: position 16,945 of record NJDD01009723.1, read on the forward strand.
ACCTTTTAAGTGACTCAATGTAAATTAAACATTCTTAGTTCACGGTTTTTATTCCGGTTTATATTTTTTATTAACATACATTATTATTTCGGCGAATTTCGGCCGCCGTATAATCTTGATTCTTCATGAAATATTTTGCCACTATCAAACTATCCACTCTTGGCAGATTGTTGGACTGCCCTTTTAGAAATTCGTCTTCCATCCCACACACTATAGTTTCAATTTAATGAAGGTAATCGTATGTAAGAGATAGTTTATATTATTTCTTTCAAATACGAGCCTAGACTTGAAGACGATCGAAACAAAATTAAACAAGATGATTGTTGCGTACTATCACCAAAGCAAACGCGGCCGTACCGCCGTACGCCGTGCTGCGAGCTCGGGCCGAACAAGGGTGTGACGTCATAGCATGAGCGCGCGTAAGCTGAGCAATTCAAAAAAGAGCTTAAACTTCTCGTCGTTATAACTTCGGAACTACAGCATACATTTAAGTGAAATAAAAAGTAATGATAAGTACGTGTTCTACGCTTCGATGTTAAGTATATACGATAGCAAGATTTTGACCATTTTGTGTTCTTCATTCAATAATAATCATTCACAATGGCGCCAAAAGCTGCTTTCTGTCAAGTGTCAATTGAGTTGTAGTTGTCAAGTGCCATTGTCATATCTGTCAGTGAAGAAACTATTTCTACATTTTTTAAGGAGAGTTCATTGATGGCAATAGTGTGAATACGGGGAGTATTTAGAAAATAAAATTTATGCAACTCCAGTAAATTTTCTCAAACTACTAGAATATAAAAAAAGTATCTTCACGCCCATATCCCCGAATAGGTAGGCAGAGGCACAACCAGGGCACCCACAACTAGCCGAAGATACTAAGTCCCATAATGTGATAGGTGGCAAGCCTATCGCCAACCGGGCACATATCCTATCCCGAGCAACATTTTTTTTATTAGAAAATTGGAAAAACCCAATTTTCTTTTTGTTGCCCGACCTGGGACTCGAACCCGAGACCTCATGCAGTCAAGTCCAACAACTGAACCGCTAGACAACAGAGGCGATATAATTTGCCAAGAAGTAAGAAAAGATTGCCTGATAGCAGATAAGAATGTTGCCCTCGACAGCAAGGTATGTTAGAAAAAATAGTACGTTATTCTTGTAGTAAAAAATATCATTTCTCCTGCATCAATTCAAATCCATCATATAATAAAACAGTCGAAAAGAATTCGGCTCAATGGCAGTGCCCAATATGTAGTTGTAACAAGCCTAAATCTGATAACACTAATACACCACTGAAGCCGTCATCTGTCCCTGCTGAAATCATGGACATTGAGCCAAATGTAAAAAGAGATATCTCTCGAAACTTTTTTGAGTCACCGCCTGAAGCTTGGCGAGTAGTCCTACGTGAGAAGATTGAATTACTATTCTGTGTTTTAAAGACTAAATTTGATGGACCAATTTACTGCCAAAACGGCTGAATTGCTCGATCAAATAAGCAGTGTGGCAAAGGCTGTGAGTTTGGTTGACAAGCAGTATGAAGCTACCAAAAAAATATGTACTAAATTTAGTAATCTCCGGGACCTGAAAAAAGAAGTCGGGGACCTGGAGTTAGAAAATAGTGCTCTTAAAGAATAAGTAAGTCACCTTACTACTAGACCCTCTCAAATAGAGCACCATTCACCTACAAACGTTGAGTTACAATGTGTACCTATAGAAATGTAAAGTTGGAAAGTACTGTAAAACAATTGGCCTCATCTATCAATTTCAAATTAAATGAAACCGACATTCATTTGTTCCAGAGTAGCAAAACCTAATAAGGACAATCAGGGACCTAGATCTGTTTTAGTTAAATTTTACTCTCCAAAAGTGCGCGATGGCTTTTTAGCAGCTGCAATGTCATTTAACATGAAAGCCAGTGTTACCAACTCTACTGTTTTAACAGTAGATTTACTGTTTTTGACGTGACAACACTGTTTTCTGTTTTAGTACGATATTCTACTGTTTTTTATGCCAATGTTGTTATTAATACAAATCAAAGGCATTTTACATACAAAATCTGAAAAAGACGAATGTTACGCATTTGATGCTACTGAACATCATATGAAAAATTTTAATAAAAGGATGTAGGATTTTAACAAAAACAATGAAACAGAAAATGTTTAGGATAGAGTAATACACAACAATGAACAATGTAATTTCGATCACCTATTTTTAATGAATAATATAATTATGTTGTTTTTTTTTTCAATGATGTACTTTATAAAAAAATGTGTTAATTAAAGAAGTACTACTGGTAGTGCTGCAGTAGTTTCATTAACTTATACATCTATATAACTAATTCTATGTCCCAATTGAAAGGTTTTGGACATATGTAGTAGATTTAATGTTTTGAAAATGTAATTTACTGTTTTCTACTCTTTTTTTAACATTGATCTACTGCTTTTCTATTCACTGGGGTTGGCAGCACTGATGAAAGCTTAACGCGATCGAGAAATATCCTCCCGGCAAAAATTGAAAAGGGGCGGAGGTGGCGTCTCAATCGCAGTCTCCAAGCTGTTAAAATCCAGACGTTGATTATTTTTACGAGTGAGTGAGAGGACTTATGGGTTTCTATAGATGTTCAGAATCGCGATACACTAAAATGTTATTACTGTGCTGTGTTTACCAACCTCCTCATAACACGCGAGAAGTGCTTAAAGTATCTGGATAAAGCCACCATGGTATTGGTAAACTCCACTTACGAGTACTCTCTAAATTTTTGAGAATTATGTTGGTTGCCTAATCCTGGATGCCATTATCAGTATCTACAACCTATAAATTACAGTAATTGCAGTACTAAGTGTAACTTATCGATTTCATGTCTGTACGTAACTTACGCCAATTTAACCATGTTAAAAACTTTAATAATTAAGTTTTAGCCCTGTTTTTATGCAGCAACGAGGGTATAAATGTTTTTGAATCTAAGTCTCCTATTCGAGCTGTGGACAGATTTCATCCACCTATGTACATATATAAAATAATGTTTGAAAGGTTCATATGACCATTAAAATGTTTCAAGTTATGACACGATTTTTTAAATAATATGGTTAATTAATATGGTTAAGACTTAAATAATACGGTTAGAAAATTTTACAGTGTGGGTACCTACTCAACTCGGTCATAACAAAGTATGTTCCAAAAACTAAAACTAGTAATAAGCACTATCCCTGTTGGTATTCGAAAGATATAATTAAATTACTTCAGTTAAAACGTAAATATCATATTATCAAAGTAAAAAACTATAATAATTCTTTGGACAAGCTAGAATTTAAATACCTTCGTAAAGATACCGTCAAACTTATTCGCCATTGTTATGACAATTACATTGAAAAACGAATTATTAAGCATACCAAGAGCTTTTGGAGTCATGTTTAACATCAAAGAATATAAATACTCTTAAACAAGAGTTAAACATTTACGAAAGGGTGGATCAAAGACAACAATACTCTAGGACACAGACCAATAAGAGTACTACGTACTCTAGGATGGATCTAATGACCAAAGTACAACCCAGAACCCTTGCTGGGGGGTTACCATAAGCTCTTATAACAGTACTATTTTAACAATACTAAATGTCAGTCGAGAAAGACAACCTTATGACGTATACCTCAAAGTTGCTTATAAAGGCAGACATTTAGCAAGATGGAAATAATACTGCTATAAGCGTTCATGGTAGGGCCGTTCATGGTAGAACAGAGAAGTACAATGTGCTTGAATGACAGAAGGGATGATGACGTAAAGGATATATGTGATTTTTGCTGACCATTTTTCTTCTGTTTACTAACCTCCTAATTCTGAAGTTGTGTCAGATGAGTCGACACAACCTCAAAATTACCTGTAATATGTGATCTTAATATATCCGCTGAATCAGTTAAGAAAAAATAAAAAAGCTTGACGTTAGCAAAGGAGGAGGGTCGAATGGTATTCCCGCAGTGTTTTTAAGAAAATATGTTCAACCATTGAGCGAGCTATTAACTCTTATATTTAATAGATCTTTAAACGTAGGAGTTTTTCCCGATAAATGGAAGGAGGCAAGAATAGTTCAAATATTTGAATCTTGTATAACATTATGGTATATTATGGATACCATGATGGCGATTGACAAAGAACATGAGGTTAAATCTATTTACACTAATTTTTCTAAAGCGTTCGACATAATCAGAATTAGAATATTCTTTATTCACATGAACCATACAAGTGGTATTTGTGCGCGTCGACATTTTTTTAAACTACCAACAACAAACGACAAGGTCGACCACCAAATATTGACGTCTAAACTTCAAAAATGTAATTTATGCGATCCATTTTTGGATTGGTGTCGATCCTATTTGTATAGTAAGATATACAAAGTAGGTATAGATGGCGTAGACTACAATCAGTTTGTAGTATCCTCGGGTGTACCTCGGGCTTCCAATTTAGGGCCTTTGTTTTTAGGAGATTTTTAAGAGGCACAATTTAGGCACCCACGAGTAATCGAAGACAATAAGTCCCACAATATGATAAGTGACGTTTATTTTTTTATTAGAAAATTGGAAAACCCCAATTTTCTTTTTGTTGCCCTACCCGGGATTCAAACCCGGGACCTCACGCAGTCAAATCTAACAACTGAATGGCTAGACCACAGAGGCAAACACTCTGAGCCTTATTTATTCGCTGACGACCTAAAGTTCACTCGGAGTATATGCAGTCCTGGGGATGCGGATTTGTTTCAAGAGGATCTGCAATGGTTTGTAAGGTGGTGCGCTTTTAATAAAATAACGTTAAATTCTTTAAAATATTGCTTTATAAAATTGAAATGTGTTAATCTTTTACAGTTATTTTGTGCAGTCAACAAATTTTCTAGTAACGTAGAGTTGAGCGTATGTTCCTCTGTTACTCCGTAAATGGAACTTATTTTGCTGATGGTCTTATTTTGCAAGACAGAACTCATTAATTAATAGTGTTGTTCAGTGAGACAGGACAGGAAGTAATTGTTGAGTTGTATTGCCTTTTAGAGACAGGACTCGTCCTTGTTTTTAGTTACCTAACAGTGTGCTCTAAAATCTTAAATATGCCTATCACTGTCATATAAAATTCAAATAAATAAATATTTTAACCTTCTGTTCTCAATACATTTATGAGAACTTAATGTTTGTTGAAACAAATCTACGTATGTGAACAAAAAAATGTGACGTTCACGATGTCAATACGATGTAAAGCAAAATTATTTTTCGAGAAAAAAGATGGTCGAAGTTTTTTCATAATTTCGTGAAAAAAATGAATTTCATGTTCATATTAAGTGAAATAAGTCTATTGTGGTGGCGTTTTGTACAATTTTGTTCAGTGAAAGTGCACAAATGAAATAATCGTGAAAAATTAGCGTATCGTGTATTTCCTCTTTGCTGCCAAATCTCATTACAAGAGCTTGACTAATGAGGCCACCGCTTTACCCAAGAGCCTGACATGACTTACTGACGACTTACTGATGACGAATTATAATTGATTAAAATTGATATAAAATTTCATGCAAATGTCTACTTGACTAACGGCAAAATACTAACGTGAAAGCCAAAATCTAAAGAAAGAAAGAAAAGCAAAATTATGTAAGAAAGGCTATTACAAGATCTTAGAGTATTTGGAAGACGAACATGCTTGGGGATATAAGTTTCAATCTGCTACTGCAAATTGTAATGTGATTTGTTGCAGGTTGGAGCAACTTTCATATAAAAAATTGCTATGTTTTTTATTCGTCTTAATCATATGACACTAGTTGCCTTAAATCTGAATGCCTTTAGGCCACAAACTGGATCTCAGCGATTGCGGGGCGACGGCGAGAGCGGGGCGGGCGCGGGCGAGGCGAGCTATGGCCGAGCTCGAAGTCAGCGGCCAGATCATCCGCCCCCGCTCCGCTAACATCCAGTTCACTTCAATAAGAATCTATGTGTTAGATCGCGCCGCTCTCGCCGCCGCCCCGCAATCGCTGAGATCCAGTTTGAGGTCTTATAAATTTAGTGTAAATTTATATAGTACTTACTTTCAAATTAAACGGGTTATACCTATCCTCTTGTTAAAGAGTATTTATATTCTTTGTACCTATCTGTCAAGTGTCATGTGTCAATCTAAGTAAACTTCATACAAAATTCGGGTTTGCTATGTATGACCTCTAAGGCTGGAGACAGTGCTCCACCGACGGTACGACCTGACCGTACGTCCTGACTGTCGTCGCTGACCGTCGGTTGGGAAAATGCATTTAGTGCTTCGCTGACGTCTAACTGCGACGCATGTGTACAGTTAACAAGAAAAACGAATATCTTTGCTGTTCATGCTATAATTGAACTCTCACCTTTGCTATACAGCCTATACACGAGCGACGCACCACGACCGCCGCGCGTCCACGTAGCCCTTTTCGCGGACGACACGGCACTATATGTCTCTAGTCATAACGGTCAGTTTATAGGTAGAACTCTAAATAGAGCGGCCGCTCTCCTGGGCGATTGGTTCAGGAAGTGGCGCATAGAAGTGAACCCCGATAAAAGTGCAGCGGTGTACTTAAATCGGGGCACTAGGCCATATGAACGGATGAGACCCTATCGCTATCCGGGTAACATCAAAATGTTCGATAGAATAATTCCCTGGGAAAAATCAACAAAATACCTAGGGGTTATTCTAGACAATCAGATGTCGTTCAAATCGCACATCTTACGTGTCACTAACAAGGCTAAGCACGTACTTAGCTGTCTCTATTATTTAATTAATAAAGACAGAAAAATGTCACTTCGTAACAAAGTGACACTTTACAAAACGTGTGTCAGGCCAATCTTAGCTTACGCAAGTGTAGCCTTCGCACACACGTACCCGTCCCATCTTAAAAAGCTACAAGTTATCCAAAATAGGTTCATGCGTACTGCCACCGGTTGTCCGTGGTACGTACACAACGAGGACCTACATCGCGACCTAGATTTGCCTACAATAGCGCAGCATTTCAAAGAAGTGTCGGAACGCTACTTTGAAATAACGGCTGCCCACCCCAACCCGGTATTAGCACCCGCGTGTGACTATACACCGGTCGCGAACGCGCCCGCCAAACTTAGGAGACCCCTTCACGTGTTATCGGACCCACCGGATCCAATAACCGCGGCAAACGCGAACCTCCCTCCCAATCCAAACCGGAACACACATTCACAAGACACTACACTACACCGTCGCTGCCGGTCTAGGCGACGAAGACCTCTCTTGCGCCCGGCGCCTAACGCCGAGCGACGAGCCGCCACTATTCCTCCACCTAGTCCACCCAGTAACCAGAACGCAGCACCAAGTCGAGGTACGGTCTCCCGGGAGACAGCCCTTGTTGCTGGCGTTGTAGGGAACAGTCCAATCCATCTAAATAATGATGTCACGGGCTGAGCACTCTGCTCGGCCCACAAAGCCCGGTGAAGTTGTAAAAACCGCGAGGTTGACAACATATTAGTCATTCAAAAAAAAAAAAATATAATTGAAACGAAACGGCGGACCAAAAGGCGGCGATTATATTATCATGTACACTCAATACTTGTTGAACGGTTCCTTGAAGGCGAATTCTGATAAGGCAGAGGATAAGTCCCATATTCCCGTACGAAGGCGCACTTGACTTTTCGCTTTGAGTGTACATTCGTGCGTACGGTCGGTTGCTGCCTCAGCGAAGCACTGAACGCATTCATACAATCTCATAGCTCGTCGGCCGACCGATGTACGCGCGACTGACGGGCCGGGCCGACGGCTCGACCGACCGTACGCGCGTGCCATATGTCGCGCGTACTGTTAGCGTAGCAATGTGCGCAATCTTTGACACAGATACAGCTACGCCGACCGACGGTCATTACGCATCCGACCTCCGCTTCGAGCAGACGCCTGGTAAACACAACGTTTCACAGCCTTTGTCAAGGCTGTTGTGTCTTGCCACTGCCGAAGTGTGTCTTTTGTTTTAAAATATTCATCGATCTAAGACGAAAGTTTTATTATACCGTACATACGTATTATCTAAAGCCAACCAAGTCTGCCCTCCTCCATCACTCAAGTTCCTGCCGTTCGCGGGTCGCAGCCGCAGTGCAAGTCGCTTGACGCAAGACGAACGAAAAAAGAAAAACGTACGTAAGGCTCACACCAACACGCACATTAGGGCTGTGTAGGTACACACCCCTGTTGCCACAAACGACAGGCGCCCGTAGGGTCCCGCGCCGTGTAGGTCGTTTTTCCCTCTGCCGCCAGGGGGAATTTAACACTTCCCATTTGTCGAGGGTCCACTATGGACCCTCGAAAACTTACGCCCCTTGAGCGATTTCTCCGGGATTGCCATCCTGGTGTCCTGGAGGAATGGCACGTCTATTCCGTTCCCCCCAAACCGTCATCCCAAGCCGCGGACGCGCTTATGCCGTCGTTCGGGCGGCTGGCCGCCATTCCGCCGTTAGTCTCGCGCGCGTCGCTACCTGCGCAACCGGCTGCGCTCTCGCGCCCGCCGACACCCGCCCCGTCGGCCGCGGTCTCGCGTCCGTTGACTCCCGCCCCGCCGACCGCAGTCTCGCGCGCGTACCTCCGCGTCCTACTAACGCCTCGCCCGCCTCACGGGCCGAGTCTCCGTCCGCTCGCTCGGACGATACAATTGTAGACGTTGACGAGTACATAAGTACTGGCAACGAATCAGCCTCGGACGACGGCTTCACCGAAGTCCTAGGCGGATCAAAGCGTTCTAGGAAACGCAAAACACGCGCCCCGCCCTTACCTACGCCTACTTCTTCAGAAGTAGCCTCGCCGCCCGCTATCAAAAGGCCGGCCGTGTTCGCCCTTCTCCAACCCCGAAGTCCGCCGAATCTCAGGCGACAGTCGAGCCCCAGAGCGACGTAGAGATGCCAACTCCGCGCTCAAAAATCCCTCCCCTATACATCCACGACAAGACGTTGTGGAATGACTTGTCCAAGGCGCTTCACGCCAAAAACATTTCTTACACCCACGCTCGATCCACGAGCGAGGGTATCAAAGTGGTCATGTCGACCACCACCGACCACCGTCGTTTCACGTCCCTTCTCAGGGAACGTAAAATCAGTTACCACACGTTCGCATCGGCCGACGAACGCGAAATGCGTGTCGTCATTCGCGGTCTCCCCAAGGAACTCCCGGTGGTAGAAATCGAGAAGGACCTTCTCGAGAAAAACCTACCCGTCCGGCATGTACACCGTATGTACAATACCAGAAACAGGAAACAGTACGACACGGTACTTGTCGTACTAGATAACAGGGAATCGGGTAAGGCGATCTTCCAATTAACATCTGTTCTTGGCCTGTCCGGCCTAACCATAGAGAAACCGCACTCTAGCGGTATCCCCGGACAGTGCCATAATTGTCAAAATTATGGACACTCCGCCGGTTTTGCAATGCCCGTCCCAGGTGCGTCAAGTGCCTAGGTGACCATGGCACCGAAAACTGCACCCGTCCCAAAAGGGACCAACTGAGTTCGGCCCTTCCGGCCGAGCCAGTCTGCTGCGTCAACTGCGAGGCCGAGGGTCACCCAGCGAACTATCGCGGGTGCCCCAAAGCCCCGCAGCGTCGCAGGCGTGGGCCTCACCCACGACCTGCGCGCAGCAATAGGTACACCCAGGCCCCTAAGGCCAATACCCAGCGTCCGACGGCAAGCAAGCCGACGCCTCTCTTAGAGACGCCGACGCTACCGTCGCTTCTCCCACCACCACCACCGCCACCAACCAACGCTTGGGTCAAGCCCCCGAGCTTGGTTAAACCAGTGGCCAAGGCTACCCCCCCGCCCTACAAGGCGACACCTCTGCCTCCCAAGGCAGCTCGCACCCCGGCCCCTAAGGCCACCCCACCACCAAAATCTTCTCCCCAGGGCGATTTCGAGGCCGATCTCGCCCTAATTACACAGCTCGCGAGCGCGATCGACCCGGACGAAGTGTCGGATTTCGCCCGGGAACTTAGGGCGTCGTGGCGACGCCACCGGAGCGTCACATATTTTTAATTGCAAGGCACTCAGCCTTGATAAGA
>NJDD01009725.1:0-10667 GCA_002245505.1 Calephelis nemesis
TCCTGTGAGTAGGCTCTTTCCTAATATTGTTCACAGCAACAATTTCCAGGAAATTAATACAGAGTGGCGCATTTTAAGAAATTGCGAACAAATCAAAACATTTCCTGATGATGTAGAACTATTTTGGGATGAAGTAAGTTTACTAAAGCGTGGCGATGAAACTCAAATGTTTCCATTGTTGTCTAATTTCATCTTTAATATTTTATCACTTCCCCATTCATCCGCTAACGTTGAACGCATATTTTCACATATTAATCTTTTAAAAACATAGCAGCGAAATAGGCTGTCTACTGAATCAATCACTAGTCTATTACATTCAAAACGACTCTTTAATACAGCTAATTGTTACGATTTTGAAATTAATTCAAAGATGACCGCGGCTATGGCCAAAGAATATTGGTATAAAAAATAATTATGATTGTTACAAATTAGTCTGTAAGTTATTTTTAAAAAATAAACAAATTTTATTGAATATTATATTTTTTTTAATCAAATACCGATTTTGGGTACAAATATACCGATTTTTGCTGACAATTCTACCGATCTCGCTCTATGACGTTCGAGACCACTGGCTAGGAGGCAGTCTATAAGGCTTGACCCAATTGCGTCTGCTTTTTATTCCGCTATATTTTATATTATTATAACAAAATAATATAATTTTTGATAGACAAACCTATTCAGTTTTGAAATAATATAGTTAATAGTTATTTGGTACTATTTTGATTCGCGTGTTTATTGAAAAGTAGAGATGTGACAACCCCATCGACTATTTACGACGTTATAAATTATAAGAATTACAGTGTCGTTAAACGTGAAACCTCTTTCACCGAATTCAAAAAAAATATGTCATGTTATACTATGTTTCTCAACCCATTTTCTTATGGAGGTTACTCGATATCTTAGTGTTCTTAACCTATTTTTATTTTATTTGAAATAACAAATGTATGTAGGTTGACAAACTTATTAAAATCAAAATGGTATGTTTGCAGTTTTACTGTGCCCAAATTCTTCAACATGAAATGAAATAGATACCGAAAACATTTTTTTTGTGTTACAACAAATTTATGTTAAAGAAGAAAATAAATACAAACATATCAGTAATGAGAATAAAGTACATTGACAACCTAAAAAGTGTTCACTTGCTACTATTTCCTATAAAACATGGCAATGGTCACTGATGGCAGAACCAGGCACTGGTAGAATTCTGTTTGGTCATCAAAAATCTCTATTTCGATCTTTTATTATTATAATTTAATTATATTTTAATAGGTTGACAGCCCTACAATCAGAAGCTAAATCCTGAAATTAATTACATTCGCATGTCAAAATGATCGAGCTGATAGATCTCAAGAGATGACACGATTATAATTGCATTGTTATGAAACCAATCCATCCACCCATCCATGGCCTCGATTGAAAACATCATCAACTTTAACTTTACAGTTTTTTTCTATTAATGAAACTGCAAAAAACAATTTTCCTAAATATATTTATAAAGTATAGTAATAGTATATTTTAGGAAGAATCAGAATCAGAATCAGAATATTCCTTATTCACATGAACCATACAAATGGTATTTGTGCGCGTCGACATTTTTTTAAACTACCACCGGATCGGAATCGTGGCCTCACACTGAGAAGATCCGGCGAAAGAAACTCAGCGGGCTTGTCTTTTTTCAATAATAATATTAACAATATAATCTAGCTTAAAAATACAAATTACAATCTAATTTTAACTTAAATAAAAGGTACAACAAATTACATTACAAACTGCAGTGGGAGATTGAAATCTCTATCCCCAAGCATGTTCATCTTCCAAATAATCTAAGACCGTATAATAGCCTTTTTGACATAATTTTGCTTTGATACATTTTTTAAACTTATTAATAGGTAGATCTCTAATATCAATGGGCAGCTTATTGTAAAAACGTATACATTGACCGAAAAAGGATTTACTAATTTTATGAAGACGAGTTTTGTATACGGCTAGATTATTTTTATCTCTCGTATTTACATTGTGAACATCACATTTTTTTGTAAACATACACAAATTTTTTTGACATACATTAAATTCTCATAAATGTATTGAGAACTGCAGGTTAAAATATTTATTTCCTTGAATTTTTCACGCAGGGAATCCCTTACATTAAGATTATAAATAGCTCTAATAGCTCTTTTTTGTAATACAAATATAGTACTTATATCTACAGAATTTCCCCAAAGAAGTATCGCGTAAGACATTAAACTATGAAAATAGCTAAAATACACTATTCGGGCCGTTTCAACATCTGTTAATGTTCTTATTTTTTTTACTGCAAAAGCTGCTGAACTAAGCTTATTTGCCAGTTTCTCAATATGAGGGCCCCATCGTAATTTATTATCAATTGTGATGCCTAAAAAGACAGTGGAATCAACCAGATCCAGTTTAGATCCATTTAGTTGTACATTGGAATCTACTAGCCTAACATTGGGCATTGAAAATCTAATACATTTCGTCTTATTACCATTTAAAAGAAGATTGTTAAATGTGAACCAATGTACAACTTTGGATATCGCAGAAAGAATGTAAATATCGAAGAAATGTAAAATAAGTAAACTATCTAAATAAAAAGTCTAGAGAAATCTTTTTCAATTACATTTAGTATTTTTGGGGAAACTAACGTTTTTAATCATGGTAGGGCTGTCAATCACTATTTAGATATAATTTTATTTTTTAACGTTTTTTATTTATAATATTTAAATAACCACATACAGTCGTTAAAATTATATAATTTACGATCACGTCAATAACAAACGGAATGGCATCACATAATCCATGCTACAAAGGTTTTCAACTCCGAATTTTTTGGATTTTTTATAAATAACTCAAAAACTATTCATTTTATCAATAAAAGTGTTAGAACAAAAAAAATAATCTTATAAAAAACAAAAAGATTGGTGCCTTTTATAGATTGTATACCTAATACAAACCGAGTAATGATTAATTGAAAGTAGAATACATTATTTGAACGAATTTTTTTTTAAATTCAATATCAAATAACGGAAAAATGGTAAATTTTTCGATAAAATTAAAGAAAAACTTTTTCAAAATATTTTTAAAGTTATTTAAAATGAAGCTAACACAAAAACTCTCTAGCACAAAAACTAAGAGAGTTATGGCCGAAATAAAATCGATCTATATTTTTTTTGTAAAAAAAAAACTCAATCTCACCCTTGGCAATAGTACCCAAATTGCAATAAAAAGATAATTCATAGTCAATTTACTTTATTGATGTACTTACAATGATTTTTGAGAGTTTCAACGATTTAGAATGCATAATTTCGAAAAAAATATGATTGAAGTCGAAAAATTATTTACGAAATTTTCAAATTTTTTTCAAAATTTTGGAAATACTATAGAATATACGTCAAATTAAGCAAGTAACGAAAGTTAGATTTTCATTTTAATTTATTTTATTTTTTTTAGCTTGAAAAATAACTGATTTATGACTTTCCAAAGCTTGCCCTAACATATGACTGATACCATTTTAGAACCCTTTAAACGTTGCCCTTTTAAAAATAGAGGGCTGAAAAAATTTAAAACTTTAATTTATTTATAGCTTATAAAATTCCCTTTAAAACTACGTTTTTAGCCACTAAACAGCTTGCAAATTTATAATATTTATTTAATTTAAATTTAGAATAATGTACTGCAAACTAAGACTTGTTATATGGGCAACTTTGATTACATGTACTGAACACTATCTAATGATTATATATTTTAGAAGGATCTTATATTATAGTGGCAGCGTTATCCTCCTATCTTGTGGGCAAGACTAACGCATTTAAATATTGTAAGGATGACAATTAAACATAACACACATAACATAATTGATTTATAAGCCTAAAAATAAAATTTCTTAAATAGAATAGGCAACCCTGTAATTTAGATCTGCCTAATATTACTTAACTACAATGTCATCTTAATAATACAGCCGACAGATCCCAGACAAAGGCGCGATTACGATTTGATTGTTCCGAAAGCAATTTCCAAAGACTTGACCTAAAGCTTGAAGTTTAGGTTAGCTGAACAGTAACTTTACAAAGGCTTTCATAGTCAAAAATAATGCTAATGGATTTCTAAGTCTAGCAGCAGTTTAATGCAAGGTTAAACGTCTCGGTTCGGGTTCCATGGGTAAAATAGTATATGCCTCCCTGCTTGGCTTAAGAAGGCAAGCATAGGTTAAACAGGGCATTGCCAACATGACCACTGGTCTGGTCTTACTGTGTTGTAACTTGTCTGGGTCTACTGCCTCAAATATTTCTGCTACTACACGACACAGGACATATCCAGTTTCGGTCCGGAGGGTAGCCTACCCGATACGAGACTTGTACATAAAGCAAAATTCGGCCACAGAACAGCGACGCATCTATAACATCTACAGTGCTATAGGAGACGGTTGGTTTTTACTACAAGCATAGCCATGTTCATTTTAGTGTCATATTCAATAAAATTATCTATAATCTCAAAAGATTCAATATTAGTTCTTACCCGTAGCAATGTCCGTACTACTTGAAACACCAAACAGGAGAAATTGTTCATATAATTAAATTAGGGTTGTCAATAATAAAATAAGTAACTTACACACATACATATCTTTAGGCCAAGTCCTGAGAGTAGTAATAGGCAGAGAGTATCAAGCAAATGTATTTAAATATATAATTTTTAAAAAATATATTTTTTAATATTACATATTTATACTATTATATTTTTTTTCTTTATGAAAACATTAAAAACTATTGACATGCTAATTAACCAACCTACGTTAAACAACCTTTTTGTTTTTCAATATTCTTTTATTTTGAACCGATTAAGGTTTTCTCAGCAATTTATTAGTTCTAAATATAACACTATGCTGGTTTTGTATATTTCGTGATTTATAAATGCTAATATCGACATTGATTGAATCAAGGTCCATCCCACGATACAGGATGTTGTGCACTTAGCTTAATGTATAAAACTAAATAAAATTGTTCCATTTACGGTAGGTAGCACATCATTTAAATGATTTTATGATAAACGATATTATTCTTTATAGCCACTAACACAGCTAATATTGTTAGTAGGAGTAAACGTTGGGTATTGATGAATGTTCGCCACGAATGTTGGATTTATCTAATAAAATAAATTGCAGGGTTATTCAACTTATGCTATCAGTAAAAAAATAGCTCTTCCATGACTCACCTATGTTGGCAACCCTATCACGCCACGCCCATGCTTGGTGCTATAACCTTAGTACTCATTATTGCTGATTTTATTTGGATTTATAGGTTAGCCGGTAACTAGACTAATAATTGAAAAAAAATAAAATAAATCATCTGAGATAGGATTGAACCGGCACCCTTTCTTCTTTTGCTGATGAATACTCTGACTATTTGAGCTACTGATTGACTACTGTGGTAAAACTTTAATTCCTGTCCCCTCCTCGGATTTCCCGACAGAAAAAGAGGATTGTATCTTTGACGTTTTTATGTGTATGAGTGTGTATATATTTTGTGTGTAGCTGTAGCGTCATAACGAGTGTGTGAGTGGAGTTGACGTGATTGTGATGACTGCATACTACTTAGCTACTTGTCCGTAACGCTAGCGAAGGGTTTATCCATAACTTGGATGATCCTATGTCATAACTCTTAATTGTAAGAAAGACCTGAGCCAGAAGTAAGTTCGGCAGGCCGAAATAAAAATTAAAATACCAAACCGCGCTATAGACAAAGTAATACAAAGTATTTGATATTTTCCATCGTCGGCGCTTGGTAAAACTTCCAATTAATATTCTTTATTCTTTATTCTTTATTCTTTATTCTTTATTCTTTATTCTTTATTCTTTATTCTTTATTGCATCATATGTCATTAATACAGGTGTTACAATTTAAAGTCAATAGTGGCGAACATATGGACCCGGTCTAGGGTATGGCAACATAGGAGCGGATCGATCCATTTCAGATTCCATATTATGGAAATTGATCTTCTAAATAATCGTTTAGAGAATAGTAGCATTTTTCTATTAATAAATGTTTTAAACGTTTAAGAAATATTTTGTTATTTCCTTCAGATTTTATTTTATTAGGCAATTTATTGTATATTTTTATTGAAGTTGCATAAGGGCCGGAACTATACATTTTTAAAGAAGACAACGGTGGTTCTAAATTATATTTATATTTGTCCCTAATCACGTAACGTCGCGGATTGTCGGCATGTTTCTTAAATAATTGGGGATATTTACGTATAAATTTACAAGATTCCATTATATACATTGATGTCAGAGTTAGGATTTTTAGATTAATATAATGTGGTTTACAACTATCGTCCGCTTTAATATTTTTTAAAATACGGACACATTTCCTTTGGGATATGAATATATCCTTTGCATTGACACTATTACCCCATAGTAAAATACCATATGTAAGCCATGATTGTGCGTATGCATAATAGGCCGACAAAGCCGTTTTAAGGTTAATATTTTTAAATGAAGAAACACTTGTACTGTTTTACAAGTACGTATCACTTACACTCTATTATTTTATAAATAGCTACCGGTTTCGCTTATGACAGCATCATCAGGGGGGTTACCATAAGCTCTTAAAACAGTACTATTTCAACAATACTAATTGTCAGTCGAGAAAGACAACCTTATGACGTATATCATAAAGTTGCTTATAAAAGCAGACATTTAGCAAGATGGAAATAATACTGCTTTAAGCGTTCATGGTAGGGCCCCTGGGCTAGAACTTAAACTACTAGTTAATACAAAGTAGGTAGTTATAAATACTAATGACATATATTATTTCAACTATTGTTTATTTCATACGGAATAAGAAAACATTTGCACAGGGGACATAAAAATATGGAATAAAAATCCATAAATTCTATTCCCAAATGTTTTCCCATTTCACTATAAATAAAATCTCAACCCAGCACTAAAGTTTATTAGACAGGAAAGAAGCTGTGATAAATTTTAAGAGTTAAACGTTTAGTCTTTGTATAAATAAAGTAACGGTGGCAGTTGCAATGGATGCAATAAGTCAAGCGAGAGGATAGCTGTTATTAAACGAGTAACATGGGAGTCAATTTAAGTGAAATGTAGGGTTTACATGCATTCGAATAACAAAGGACTTTTTTAATAACATTATCAACAATCCCAATTACCCTGACATTTAGACGAGAAGATTCAAGACTGTGAGTCTACTTCACTTATTTCCTTTATAATTATCTAAAATTATTACGTGGTTTGTCATGCTTAATTGTATGTTAACTAAAGATTTTTAACATATGTGTACAGCAACAATAGGTGTAGGTACAAATTCAAACTGCCCGTTCAGTTCAGCAAGTTCAAAGAAAGAAGATGGATTATTATAAGCTATGCGCCACAAACGAAATGTGAAGTATCGTTGAGTTTTATATAAGAGTCTACTACAAGGGGGTCATTAGCTAGAATCTTACTCGTTGCTTTTCTTGCTTTGTTGTCTGCTAGACTGAAATATTGGACCACAAAACTGGTACCACATTGCGTGACAGGGCATTCACTGGAAGCGACGCTTACCGATCCGCCATCGTAGGGACGGAAACAAATAGACCCCATTTGTTTCCATACAGCGCCACTAGTCATCACGCCAAGTTTTTGCAGACAAACCAGTAACCAGAGATTACCAAATGGGTACGTGGAATATCAAATATACGATTTAAGAGAAAATTTTGTCGATTTTGTGAAAAAGAAACAAATATCGTGACTTTTAGTATTAGATATTTTTGGTCTACTCCGCAAGGCGCGCAAGGGACCCATCAGTATCGACATTTGTCTATGTATGTACATTTACAGTCGTAATAAGGATAGGTGCAAATTCAAACTATGCAGTTTGCCAATTTTAAGAAAACCTTGCATAACGAAGAAAGTAGTAAGTGTCGTTGAATTTTATTGAAGAGGCCACTGCAATCATAATCTAAAAAAAACACAAAGTATTGTCACCCTAACGTACCACTCGAGTTAGTTTTTCTCGTGCTGTCGAGAGCTCTTGTATAACAAATTCACGGTCCTGCATGATCGATGGCACTAAAGCTGAATGTATGAGTGGTTCTGAAATATTACGAAGGCGGAAGATAACCTTCTTTCATAAAGATTAAAATACGTAATTCTAAAATTCGCCTCTGTGGTCTAGCGGTTCAGTTATTGGACTTGACTGCATGAAGTCCCAGATTCGAATCCCGAGACGGGCAACAAAAAGAAAATTGGGTTTTTCCAACTTTCTAATAAAAAAATGTTGTTCGGGATTGGAAATGTGCTCGTTTGGCGATAGGCTTGCCACTTATGACATAGTGGGTCTTAGTGTATTCGGCTAGTCGTGGGTGCCCTGGTTGTGCCTCTGCCTACCCCCTCGGGGATGTGGGCGTGAAGGTGCTTAAAATAAAAAACTTGATATTTGTTCATATTACGGTTAATTGAAATCGACATTAATTAAAAATACGTAATTTGTTGTCCCCCTTAAAGACATTGTAAATAAGCGTTTTTCCCAGTTAGTACAGGTCTGCTGAGTAGAGTAGACCATCTGCTTCTCTACCACGCAGCTCGCAAGAGGCGAACAAGTATAAGAGTGCGGTGCAGTAACTTGCCCGGGTGTAGATCCACCACCTATTCCTGCTGCCATAATGACTCGGTCGTATTTCGGTCAGGAGGGTACGGTAGCCGGCAAATTTGCACAAAAGGCATAACATTCTGGTCGCAGATCGGCAACTTTAATATCTATGATATCTAATGGCCAACAGACACACAGTCGTCTCTTATCATCAAAAGACCCGTCTTCAATACACTATACTATAGAAAACTCATATAAAAAATTCTCTGACCTCTAACATTAAAATAGCAATAATGTATAAATATATTTTGAATTCGTCTTATTAATACGTAATGCCAAAACTTTGGACCCCTTTTTACGAAGGAGAAGTGCAGTGCCCTAATATTTTTCTATAATAATGCTTGTAAAGTACATTAAATCAATAAATAAAACATTACCCACATTACCATGCATTTCACACACACAAACAAACATACTGATGATAACGCTAAAAGATCACAGATGGCGCACTAACAAGTTTGGAATCGAAGTAATTGGTGATGACAAATGGAGATGGCGTTCTTATCAACAAGATATTAAAATTTGTTATGGTCCAATTCCGACCAATGGGCGACTTCTAGAAAATTATAAATACGTTACTTGTTGCCACCTTAACGAAGTTCTAGACGTTTTTCTAGGCCTTTTCAACAAATATAGCCTTGAAGAAAACTTAGTTTCCATCTTCCGATTACTAATATCTAATTTTAAATTAATCTTTAAACGATTTATCTTCCGATTTAGATTAAATCTTCGGTGCAGACGAATGTAAAACAGTGTTCACAATCGTCTAGAATCCCTATTATAAAGTACTACAGTTAGTTTTTCTCGTAAAATGAATTCACGGTCCTGCATGATCGATGGCAATAAAGCTGATGTATGAGTGGCGATGAAATATTGCTTCGGTAAAAGATTGTTTGCTTTCAAGAAAATTATTACACTAACATCGTTAAAACAAATTGGATTCTGAATCTTCGTGAAATATTAAGTTGTAATATTAAACCTACTCTTTATGATATTATACTCATTTTTATTACTTGGTCTGTTTACGTATCACTTCCAACTATTTATTATCAAAAAATCGCCTCTGTAGTCTAGCGGTCCGGTGTTGGACTTGACTTCCTGAGGTTTCACATTCAGGTGAGGTTTCACATTTAATTTTCTTTTTTGTTGGCAGTGTTCCCCAGCCAACAAAAAAGAAAAATGTGTTTTGTCAATTTTCTAGTAATGTAGTATTTTAGTGATGTAATTTTCCAGTAGTGATTTCATAATAGAAGAGGCCATCAAGATGAATAAAAAAAATATGCATTATCAAGTAGTATTAAATATGCACAAAAACTAATAGGATGTTAATGTGGGACCATCTCGAATCATGACCTACCTTTCTAAAAACATAAACATCAGTTGGCTATTGACTGCCAGCATTACAAAGTACAAACGTACAAAAAAATAAAAAGATACACTCGATTTGAGAACCTCCTTTTTTTGAATCGGTTAAAACAACGCATTCTTTTACATTAAGGGACTCAATGTCTTCGGGGTATCGGAACGCCCTGGTTTTACCTCCGCTTACGTGTTCGGAGACACGGGTAAACATAAGTAAAATACTTTCATCACCGTCATCATCATCACCAGCTGGAGGACGTCCACTGCTGGACACAGGCTTCTTTACGTTTATTTTATTACAAAACTAGCTGTCCCGGCGAACTTCGATCCATCCAATCCGTTTGTATAGTAAAAATAAAATGTTGTTTTTCCTAGTCGTTTTTCCCTGTTTCGTATCTTTTAAATTTTTTCTGAACTTTAACAAATAATTCAAAAGAAAAATTAACCAAATCGGTTCAGCCATTCTCCAATTTTAGTGAAACTAACGAACAACAATTGGTTTTTATATCTAGGTAGGGTGTAAGGGGTCCCACCTTCAATCTTCGGGACCCAAGCCAACCTCACCTGCTCGTGGTGCACCCTGCTAATAACAGACTAGGCTCTGGCGACCCGCCAACACGCAATGGACCAGCGTGGCGG
>NJDD01009725.1:10906-32004 GCA_002245505.1 Calephelis nemesis
ACGAGATGGACAGACGACCTTATGAGGGTCGCGGGGTCTCGTTGGATGCAGGCCGCTTCCATCCGGTCGAAGTGGAAGTCAATGGGGGAGGCCTATGTTCAGAAGTGGACGTCCTATGGCTGAAATGATGATGATGATGATGATGAAAAAAAGAATAGGCGTAATTCAATGGTTCAGTCATGTACAAATAATGATAGATGAATGATTACCAAAACAGATAACCTATGTGAATGTGGAAAGACTTAGATATCCCGGTAGACATAGGTTGACTTTCGCTTAGTTTTCGTTCAAGAGTTGTTTATAGAATCTCCAAACACTGTTTGGAGAGAGGAAGCTGGGTGGGTATGCAAGGATTTGGCATTCAATACAGAGAATGCGCCTGACTTAGCGTGAATAGGTTTAAGTAAAAATAAAATGGCCGACTGGTTTCGCTTTTTTATGCTTTCGTCAGGACTAAAACTTAAGTTACTTACCAGTAAGCTTGTTTTCCAAGCGCTAACGATAGAACATATCAAGCATTACTTTTACGAAACTGATTTTAGAAGCATTTTCTTATCATCGCATCACGCCTGAACGGATTGGCTGATTTTGCTCATTCTTTTTTTTGTTGGGTTAGTTATAGTCTGGTAAATATTCATACGAAGAAAAAACTAAGAAAATTGCAGAGGAAAATGAGAAAAGAACATTTTTTTTGCTTACAAACTGTTAGTAGCTATCAATGTCAAGCGATATGAAGTTAACAGGGTTGGCTAGTTTACTACAAATGAATGGCGTTGATATACAGAAACAGTCAAGATAGAAATAAAGTCAAATTATATACCTACACATCTCAGTCTGTAATTTCGTTCGTACTTTGTGATTACAGGATACTGAGTGAATTGGGAAATTAGCGAGGATGTATAATTAATGTCCTGATCTCCATTTACAGTGACTTATGAATAATGCATGACCTGAAGGTTTTTTGTGATATAGACGATCAAACAAGCGGGTGGATTTGATCGTAAGAAATATAAATCAAATCAAATATAATATCAAAGTGTTTTTTTTTTTCAATTTTCTTAAAATATTGCCACTGCTTGTGATTAAAGGATTTAGTGTCTTTGGAATGTCGTGTGTGCCCTGCCCTATGCCTAACTTCGTGGATACTGGCTTTAACATATTTTATTAAATTTAAAGTTTGATCGCCTGTGTGGTCCAAGTGTTGGACTTCATGATGTCCGGGTACAAATCCAATTTTATAATAATATTTAAAAAAATGTTTCTCGGGATTGGATGTGTGCCCATGTGGCGATAGGCTTGCCACCTATCACATTGTGGGACTTAGTGTCTACGGCTAGTCGTGGGTGCCCTGGTTGTGCCTCTGCCTAAGCCTTCGGGATATGGTCGTGAAGATATTTTTAAATTAATAACGTTGATTTCTTAATCTTCCACCTATGTGGTCTAGTGATCCAGTGGAGTGAAACACGACGTCACTCCAGTAGGTTTTAAGTTAAGAATATCAAAATTTTATATCCAGAATCAGGAAAGCACTACAATAATATCCAGGTCTTATATTTCGGCCATAAATTCTCTTTCAAGCTTTCATAACCCATATAAAGCTATTAAAGAGATTTCACGACCTGGAATAAGAAAAACGTATGAAGTATGTTATTGTTGGAAGGTATTACTGTGTTGTATCCTATAATGTTTTTTTATTATCTACGAGAACTAACTGTGTTCCCGTGACTTTGTCAGCGTAGAATTGATTTTCATACAAACTTTCATTCACCATTGTAGTTTTATAAGAGTTGCTGAGGTTCACTACCGCCATAGTCTAGTGGACCAGCGTCGGACTTGACTTCTTGAGGTATCAGATTCGATCCTCGCGTCGAACTACATAAAAATAGCATTTTTTCAATTTTCTAGTAAAAACTGGATGTTCAAGATGTTTGTGGGACTGAATGTATTACAATAGTTGTGGGCACCCTGGTTGTACCTCTGTCTACTTTTCTAGGGATATGGGCGTAAATATAATGTATAACATTCAAAATTTGATATAAGATTTCTTTGATTAAGATTCCTGTTGCAATTATAATTACACTTTACAATGCAATTTACAATTTTCATTCATATTTGATTCGGGTAATACTTTAGTCCGAAATACCTCAGTGTCTCAAAACAAAAGCCTTTAACCAGTGTGTGTTACCAGTGATGACCTACGGCACCGAGACGTGGTCTCTTACTGTGGGCCTGATAAACAAGCTTAAGGTTGCTCAGCGAGCTATGGAGCGGGCTATGCTCGGGGTTTCCCTGCGAGATCGATTCAGAAATGAGGCGAAATCCGCAGGCGAACGAAAGTCACCGACATAGCCAGCCGGGTTAGCAAGCTGAAGTAGCAGTGGGCGGGGCACATAGCGCGGAGAACTGATGGCCGTTGGGGCAGAAAAGTTCTCGAGTGGAGACCACGTACCGGCAAACGAAGCATAGGACGGCCACCCACGAGATGGACAGACGACCTTATGAGGATCGCGGGGTCTCGCTGGATGCAGGCCGCTTCCATCCGGTCGACGTGGAAGTCAACGGGGGAGGCCTATGTTCAGCAGTGGACGTCCTATGGCTGAAATGATGATGATGATGATGATGAATACTTTAGTATCCGCTGATACAGTGACAAAGAGCAAAGTAACTGTCCATTTACAGTGATACAAAAGCACTTGGCGAAGTTCCAGTGACTATTTGTTTAAATTTTGAACTATCAACGCTATAATGTAATTAAGAAAAAATAATAAAAAGGAGTTATAATTTTCATCGTCTCAAACAGAATCTTTATATATTCAACATATATATCTGTCAATCCGTCCTTATGTCACAATCACTTTATTTGCAAATACCTCGTAAGTATGTAAACTTGGGGGAAGAGAGTTAAACGAAAAGTTTTTAAAACACTAGTTAGGTACAAGTACCTTGACTAATCACGGGCGCCGTGAATAAAACAAAGTTACTCACCAACCAAGATACTTGGAAGGTTAAGAAGTACACCTCTGCCGACCATTCACGCGATATAGTCGTGAAGATAATTTATTATATTTTTATTAGGTAGTTT
Organism: Calephelis nemesis; assembly: GCA_002245505.1. Lineage (NCBI taxonomy): Eukaryota > Metazoa > Arthropoda > Insecta > Lepidoptera > Riodinidae > Calephelis > Calephelis nemesis. The sequence continues at coordinate 13,989 of NJDD01009725.1, forward strand.
AACCCATTAAAATATCATGATTTAAATACTTACATTTCAAATTGATAAAATACACAGAATAGTTATCAACGACGAAAACAATTTTATTATATTTGTAAAAGCATGTTAATTACACTAATTAAACATTATTTTCAGTATTTCACGTTCATTTTATCCCAGTAAGAAAGAGGTTCAATTAGCACAAAGTGGGAGTTGGCAATGCTATTGAAAATCAGACAGTAATGATAGAAAATATTCAACGTCGATGAATTTCTAGAAATCAGCTCTGTGTGAAATACTAGTCTACACCCCAGGCTTTTGCAATTAAGTCTTGGAATGAAGGTGGTCTCGAAAAATCTGACTGTGTTTCAAAAATAACTTGTACTTTGTTTGTATATTGTAACGTACATATAAGTATATATGTTGCTATAAATACAATTACATTTTTAAAATTATTTTTTTTTTATGATATTGGAAGGCAAACAAGCAAACAGATTTCCTGATAGTAAGAAATTCCCGCATAATGGTGCGTTGCCAACCTGAGGCCGGGATGTTAGACCTCGAGCAAAAGTAAGTTTACCTGCTCCCTTACCCTCCGATCCGGAACACGTCATGACATTATGGCGGCAGGAAAAGGTAAGGCCGTGGCACCAATCCGGACGAGTCGGTGCGAAACTCTACCACCTAGTCCTGATGTCACGGTGTTTGTGACGGTAAGCCTATGCTCGCCTTTTACGAGCTGCTTGACAGGAAGGCAGATGTTCTATTCTGCAAAGGAGCCCGGACCAAAACGGGGGATATATCGTAATTCGTACTGTATCGTACTGGGAAAGTATTTCGTACTGTCATACCATCGCAACATTGAAATATGGTTAGCATTGTTACTAGTGACATTTTTGAGATGAAACATTTTGTGTCCTTGTCGCACTTGCTCTTTTTTACATGTCTAATCTTATCAAATTATATGTAGGGCTACCCTTGTTACTCGATTCATGCAATATTTGATTCGATCGAGTATGTCATTTCAGGTACTATTGAGTCTTAAACACAATACTGGTGAATTATTAATATTTAGCTAATAATAACAATAAATTATTTTATCGAATTCGTATAATTTATTTATAACTAAATGTTAATTGTCCGCTAATAATGTGTTCAAAAGTACCTTAAATTACATATACAATTCCAAATACCAATTCTCATGATATCGAGATTCAAGACTAGCCCTACTGTTTCGACTTCAAGTGCAATATTGTAAATTGGAATCGGATATGTCAATTTAAGCTCTTGAACACAATACAAGCGAATAGTGGACATATTTTAGTTACTAAGAAACAATAAATGATTTTTGTGGATTTTTTAAATTATTTTTAAAGTAAATGCTAATGAGCCGCTATAACTATGTTCAAGATATGTCTTGATTTGATATGTCTAAAACGATACATCCGAGTCAAATTTCCAATTGGCATTAAATCGGGAATCAAGAGTAACCTTTCTGATCAAAAAGTAATTTTCGTTTTACCGGTCGGTTTATCTTCAAGCTAACTTGAACCTAAAGTAGCTTGACTTGACGAATTTTTGATATTTTATTGATGATTAAAGCAATTCGTGCAAAATTATTTCATAACTGTTTCAAAAAGACGTGTGGCATTTGGAGACTGCCGCGGTAAGCTATTACATAAGCTGGTATGAGTCACCAGATTGCGGGGCGAAGAGGGGGATTACGTATGCGCAGTAACGCCGATACAACCAATGCCACCTGGAGGCGAGTTGCTTAACTAAAAAGAAAGAAGTCATTAAAAGTTCTGCTATTCATCGATAGATGGCAATGATGGGGGGTGTTAGGTTATTTTCGTTACGGAATTTCTGTATTCTCCACGCTCAAGGCCCGCGATAGAAGCTATGGAGTAGTTTCAAAATCAAAAATGCTTAATGTTAATGTTAAACTTTTCACTTGTGCCAGCATTTGATATTTTGTAACTTCGTTTATTCCTACATATCCATAAAACCTAAAAAAGGTAATGGAAACTAACTTAACATACAAATAAAATACCTCAAGAAAATTGATGACACGCTCTTGGGACATAGTAATCACACACAATTGCACGCTTCAGGGATATCAGAGGAACCACAATACACTAAATTCACACTCACAACGAACGGAATGTGATCAGCATATATTAGGAAGCTTACTTTTATTGGAAAGATCAGAATTTTGAGCCGATTGAGTTTTTTTTATAACATTGGAAGGCAAACAAGCAGACGGATTTCCTGATGGTAAGAAATTCTCGCCGCCTAGAGACACCAAAGGTGGTAATGGTGCGTTGCCAACCAGAGGCCGGGATGTTAGGCCTCGAGCAAAAGTAAGTTAACTGGCTACCATACCCTCCGAACCGGAACACGTCATGACGTTATGGCGGCAGGAATAGGTAAGGCGGTGGTACCAATCCGGGTGAGTCGCTGCTAAACTCTACCACCTAGTCAGATGTCACGGTGTTAGTGACAGCAAGCCTATGCTCGCTTTTTACGAGCTGCCTAGCACAGGAAGGTAGATGGTCTATTCTACAAAGGAGCCCGAAGTCCGGACCAACACGGGGAAACTTCAAATCAAACATGGGGATATTTTCGATTGGTAAAAAAACACGAATATCAATTTTGTTGGGATGTGACAGCCCTGGCTACTGAAATATTTTAACATTAGTTATAAATAAGTAGTTGAGTGATGAAGCAGCTCGTTGGTGTAAAGCAGAAATTAATGAAGAAGAGAACTCGGTAAGATATTCATATGAAATATTGATCAAATACAGCTTAGGCCTACTCTCCTTAAAAAGTCAAACTTCTAAGGCAAGGCAACGCAATTAAAAGATTATCGGGACCAAAAGGTTTGTACGGAACCCTCAGTTTTTTTTAGTCTCCAGTATCTAATCGACACAATTCACTACGCCCAAATGGCGTTGGAGGTATAACAGATTTAGAGTTTCGCAGCGACTCGCCCGAATTGGTACCACCGCCTTATCTATTCCTGTCGCCATAACGTCATGACGTGTTCCGGTTCGGAGGGTAAGGTAGCCGGTAAACTTACCTTTGCTCGAGGCCTAACATCCCGGCCCCAGGTTGGCAACGCACCATTACCACCTTTGGTGTCTCTAGGCGGCGTGAATTTCTTACCATTAGGAAATCCGTCTGCTTGTTTGCCTTCCAATAACATAAAAAAATAAATGACTTTTTGCTGTACCTAATTCTAGACGACTTAGCTAGTATATAATTTCCGATTGTAAATATCAATTTCCAATTTTGCATAAATTATTATAATCCTTTCAATGCTTCAAACCGTTGGTTACTCAAAGATCAAACCGCAACCACAAAGCATTACTAATAAAGTCATATTTTGCTTATATACGAGATGATTTACTAAAATAATATATTTTAAAGAAAAGAAAAAAAAAGAAAAGAAAGAAAATATATTTATTTGCGGAATATGCGTGTTGAAGTTGTTACAAAATTATTTAAGCTTTCCAACATATTCTACCACATTGTGGTGTGCAAATAATTTAATATTTTTATAAGTATAAAATAACTAACTATATACACAATGTTTTAATATTCATACGAACAAATAGTTTTATTCTTATTATAAATTGAGTTATAACATACAAATAATTTTAAAATGATAATAAATTTAGCCTTGTCTACCGTAAACTACCACCGTTTCCAAACCTAGCCAGTCGGGAGAAGAAACGGCGAAACAAACTCCCTTGGCAGCCAGTAGTATAATCTATCGTCCTTGTAGTACCATTGTTTCCAAAACATAGCCCGCTTTCTGAAATTATAATAAATTATTATTATTATTATTACAAAATTTATATTATTTAAGCTTGTCTGCAAGAAAGTCTTTAACACTATAATATGTCTTATCTAACAACAAGTCAAATAACTTCTTTTGAAATCTTTTTAATGGCAGTGATTTAAGATTATCAGGAATCTGGTTGTATATACGAATAGACATGCAATATATATTAGTTTTGCAAATATTGAGTTTTTGGTTAGGCACATGGAGTTTCTTACTATTTCTAAAATGTGATAAACCTTGGACTTCAGCATTTGTTAGAAACAAATGATGATGTTTTTTTACAAATACACATACAGCCAGAATATATAAACAAGGTAAAGGTAATATTTTGAGAGACTTAAAAAGTGGCTTACATGAATGCAACTGATTAACACTACATATTGCTCTTATACACTTCTTTTGAACTCTAAAGATTTTAATTAGTTCTACAGAATTTCCCCAAATAGGAATACCATATTGCAAAACGGAAGAAACATACCCATGATATGCTAAAAGAGATGCTTTTAAGCCTGACACTTCTCTTATTCGTCTTAACACATATATAAACCTATCAATTTTGTTACAAAGTGAATCAATATGCGACTTCCAATTACAAAATTTATCAATTTTTATTCCTAGGAAGTTGGTAAAATCTACATTCTCTATAGTAGTATTATTTAAAAAAACATTTATTTTTTTAGTCTCTCTATAGTGTGCTTGAAATTCAACTAATTTTGTTTTCGTAAGATTTATTTTAAGATTATTTTCTTTTAACCATTCCGCTACCTTAGTTAAAGTTTTACTTGTTTCTTCAAATAAATCCTCTTTGTTTTTGCACTCGATAAGGAGAGTAGTATCATCGGCAAATAATATGGATTCATGATCGGTAGCATAAGGCAAATCATTTATGTAAATTAAAAAAAGTAATGGCCCTAAAACACTACCCTGTGGTACCCCACAGTAATTAAAAAGATAATTGGAAGTATAGACTTTCCTGTGGTTTCCACTTATTTTACCGATCTGAACACATTGCTTTCTATTCTCTAAATAACTTTTAAACCATTCTAATGATTTACCTCTAACACCATATCTCTCAAGTTTTGCTAACAAAATATTATGTGATACAAAATCAAAAGCTTTACTCATATCTAAAAATACAGCTATAGGAAACTTCTTACTATTTAGGCATTCAGTTATTTTTTTAACTAAGTCAAAACATGCATAAACTGTAGACCTCCCTTTTCTAAACCCATACTGATTATTTTTTAATAAGTTAAAATGAAGTAAATAACTGTATAGTTTATCATACATTAATTTTTCAAAAATCTTAGAAATTACTGGAACTAAAGTTATAGGTCTATAATTGTTCATATCACACATATCACCTTTTTTAAATAATGGCTTGACAATAGACTTTTTTAAACGATCAGGATATTTTCCTTCTAAAAATGATAAATTAATTATATGACAAAGAGGCTTTGATATCACACTGGCAACATTCTTTAATATTATTGTGCTAATATTGTCATAGCCAGTTGCCCTTGTGTTTTTTAAATTATGTATTACCTTAACTAGATCATGCTCATCTACTGCTGTTAAAAACATAGTTTTATTGTGATTAGAAATATTATGAGATCTAATACTATTTGTAGAACAAGGCTGATTTATACTACAAGATTAAGTTTGATTTATAAAGAACTCATTAAAAAGATTACCTATTTCTTGAGAATCAGTATATACTGAGTTATTTATTTTAATTTTTTCTATTTCTTCTAAAGGCATTTTATTTTGAAATGCACTTTTAATTATGTCCCATGAAGCTTTACATTTATTAGAAGATTGTTTAATGTATTCTAATGATGCCTGTTTCTGAGACTGTAGTATGCATTTAGCTAATACCTTTTTGTAACGTATGTAACTCATTTTATTCCCTTTTTTGTTAAATTTGGAATAACGATAATTTAAATACAACTGACGTTTTACTTTACAACACTTTAAAATACCTTTGGACAGCCATTTGTTTTTTATTGGCTTATTTGACACCTTAATTTGAGTTTTTGGAAAACATAATTCATAAAATAGCATGAAGGTATCATGAAATTCATTAAAAGCTTCTTCACAATTATCACTAGTGAGAACTTCACTGAAACTTAAAGATGATAAACATTCATAAAATTTATTTATATTTTCTTGTCCAAAGAGACGCTTTGTTTCAAACCAAAACAAACGCTTTGGTTTACAATATGAAACTGGCTTAATGTCTACTTGTATACTTTGTGCAGTTTCATGGTCAGATAAACCAAGAATATGAGTGTCAGAGCAAACATTATCTAAAGCGTTTATCTATCCATCATTTGCAAACTAATTTCATTATTTTAACTGAAATTACGAGCTGCTGCTGTAGCTAGACTCGTTACAATCAAGACAGGATCTGATGATGGAAATTTAGGGAAATCAAGAAAATTATTAAACAACATATTATTAAAGTTGGAGTTGGTTTAGAGCATTTTTACAGCTTTTTCATTATTTTTAATTTTCAGCTTCGTTTTTTATTTTAAATACGTTAAGCGTAACAGAAAGATATCATATAACAGAGATAGAGATATAACAGAAAGTTGTGTTAGTTACACTATTTATAACTCCAGAACGGCTGAGCCTATTAGGCTGAAAATTGGTGGAGACTGGGGAGGTAGTTTAGCACTTAGGCCACTTAGATTAGCTTAGCAACAGCACCTTAGCATAGACATAGGACATTCTTTTTTCTTTTTCAATTGTGAGGAAACTGGAAATAACAGCATTTTAATTTTTTAAAAGAAATTTACGGGAACAGCTAGTAATTTCATAAAAGCTGCATAATTTAAAAGGTTTTATAGACAGCATTCGTCTTCTTGGCAATACTTTTACTAGCCAAAATATTTCTAAGCGCAACAAACGTCCTAGTTTTCGATGTAGCTCGAAACTGCCAAGATTAGACTACCCTCAGACTAGGTCTATTGTTGTGTGATAAGTTGCAAAATACCGGTACAAAGTTGTTACATAAATCGTCCCTATTTTTCATATGGAGGATGAAGTATTGTCAAAGAATTTCAGTAAAGTCATTTGTTACATTTTATAAAAATCTAAAATGAAAATTTTGTTTAAAGAGAAAAATGTAAGATTGTGAAAAATGATGTTCTGTCGCTGCTATTGCATTCCTTTTTAACAAACTTTCTTCTTTCTTTCTTTCTTTAGGTTTGGGCATTCGTGGTAGCGTTTTGTCATTAGTCAAGTAGAAATTTGCACCAGTTTGCTTCAAATTTACCAAAATCGGGATTAATTTATAATAAGTCATGTCAGGGTATTAGGTAAAGCAGTGGCCTATTACTCAAGCTCACGTAATGAGATTTGGCGGCAATGACGAAATGCTCGATACGCTAATTTCTTCATGATCATTTCATTTGTTTTCACTGAACAAAATTGTACAAAATGCTACCAAACTTGATTAATTTCACTCAATATTGTCACGAAATTCAATAATTATAAAAAAATAACTTCGACCATCCTTTCTCTCGATGCCGCCGAAACTTCTTAACAAAAATTAAAAAGTAAGTTATTGTATCTACCGGATATATTTTCTTAATTTTGTTACAGGTTTTAAAATATGAATATGTTTTGACGATTCACGATGTCACGTCAATCGCTTTTAAATTTGGTCACAATCCGCCAAGTGATTTATGAATTACACTTATTAATACGTAATTTTGTTTATTAAGATAATTGAAGTCAGCCTTGGTTTGAGTCTCGCCTTAAACAATTGCTTGTAGAAATAACTTAATATTCGAGGTTTGGCACTCCATACTCTCTGCCTACCCAGAAAGGAGCCGTGAGGAACTTGGCGTTAAGATATGTATGTATGTATGTATGCATGCGTGTATGTATGTATGCATGTTTTTATGTATGTATGTATGTATGAATGTATGTATATATGTTTGTATGTATGTGTGTATGTATGTATGATAATAATAAATATCTCTGGACAAATAACACAAATTGAATCTAACCCCAAAGTAAGCAAATTATATAATATATATAGAAATAAAAACATACATTATTATATAATACATAAATTACATAGAAATACTTAAATAGATACCAGTATATATTTAATAATGTATGTAATATGTAAATGTATGTATATATGCATGGAAATGACTTAATATAAACCGAATACAACCAGAAAATTATTGATGTAACAATTTAATATTTCAAATATAATTTGAGGATGATAGTTGAAGATTTATGAAACATATGTATATGATGCGAATGGATGTAGGTACCTGGGCAGCCATTTTACATTCCATGTTCAAATTGAACGGGTTTTATCCGAGGGTAATGTGAAGTGTCTCAAAAACCGGTGTATTTATGAAGAAAAAAGTATCTTCACGCCCATGTCCCCGAAGAGGTAGGCAGAGGCACAACTAGGGCACCCACGACTAGCCGAAGACACTCAGTCCCACAATGTGATAGGTGGCAAGCCTATCGCCAACCGGGCACATTTCCAATCCCGACAAAAATTTTTTTTATTAGGAAATTAGAAGAAAACAAAATTTCTTTTTGTTGGCCAACCCGGGATTCGAACCCGGGACCTCATGCTGTCAAGTCCAACACCCGGACAGCTAGACCACAGAGGCGATCTATTATTATTTATGAAGAGAGTAATAAATATGAAGGCAAATAGGCAGGTCAACAAGAATCTTGACATTTGTCACTTGCTACTTTCTGCTTACTCAGTAAGGGACTTGGCATGAAGATAAGTAGGTAAGTAAGCAACTAATTGAAAGATAAACTACAACGGCTATATAAACCCAAAAGCTGTATATTTGTACATTTATTTGCATAAAATGTAAAAACTACTGAATCCATATTAAGACATTAGCTGCCGCCCGCGACTTCATCCGCGTAGAATATTGCCTATAGCCTTCCTCGCTAAATGGGCTATCTAACACTAAAAGAATTTTTCAAATCGGACCAGTAGTTCCTAAGATTAGCGCGTTCAAACAAACAAACTCTTCAGCTTGATAATATTAGTATAGATTATCTTTATATAGGTACTATCTGACCCAGCAAACTTCGCATCGCTTGACATTAATGCTTCGACAGTAGCGCAGGCTGTCGGATCCGATGTGAAACATTCCAAAATCAACAACTACTTATTATTAAAAAAAAATTAAAAACCATTTCCAGGAGACCAAATTGTGAATCTAAACCATTCTCGAATTCCCTTGAACACACGCAAAAAGTTTCATCAACATCGGTCCAGTCGTCTAGAAGGAGTTCAGTGACATACACACGAACACAAGAATTATATATATAAAAGATGGAGATATTCATCATTTTCAATTTGACTCAAAGAACACTTGGCAGTAAATTAATACAACATCTACACATAAAACTAAATACTAGAACACTAAAGTTTACGTCCACAGAAGTGTGAATAATAATAAATCGTATAGGAAATGGAAAAATAATAAATTACAGATTTAGGATCCACTTGGTCCATATCAGCAGAGCGTTGGAGTGTTAGAATTGGAACGAGTAGTATAAATATACAAGATATATTTGATTTTTGAAGGCCAGGACTAATATATTTCAGCCTGTACTATCATCTGCAGGAATCGTTTTTTGTGGGTTAGGACAGTGAAGAAGCACACCGCTTTTTCTGACAGCAATAGGCAACATAGGCTTAGAGACACCACAAATAAATTGTAGACATTTTAAGTACGTCGATTTAAAAAATATGTGCAAGTCTAGTGTATGTTCTGACGATATACTTATGAAGATGACAAAGACAAGAACTGTTATTATGGCGACAAGAATAGATAAGACAGGGATCTCTATTATTTCCATAACCAAAAATTAAAAGTATCCCTGAAATTTTAGGCAAAGGTACAACCAGGCTACCCAGAATTTGCCAAAGAAACTTGATCACAATACGCGATAGGTGACCAACCTATTGCAGTCTGTCTTTCTGTTGCGCTTTCACAGCTAAACCGTTTCGCTGATTTTGATGAAAATTTATATGCCTAAAAAACCACAAGTTTTTCGACCCCTAAAAAAAATTCTTACCGTCAATATCTCCAAACTGCTAGACGTAGGCCCAACCTGGTTGGGTACCCACGACTACCCAGGCTCTAAGTCCCACAATGCAGTAGTTGGTAAGCTTATCGCCAACCGGGTACATATCTTATCCCAGGCAAATTTGCTTTCATTAGAAAATTGAAATTACACATTTCCATTTTCTTTTTGTTCCTCGATCCGGGGATCAAACCCAGGACCTCAGTTAGTCAGGTTTGGCGCTGGACCACTTTTTTATGATATTGGAAGGCAAACAAGCAGATGCATTTCCTGATGGTAAGAAATTCACGCCGCCTAGAGACACCAAAGGTCGTAATGGTGCGTTGCCAACACGAGGCCGGGATGTTAGATCTCGAGAAAAAATAAGTTTACTAGCTACCTTACCCTCCAAACCATAACACGTCATGACGTTATGGCGACAGGAGTAGGTAATCCCGGTGAGTCGCTGCGAAACTACCACCTAGTCAGGTGTTAGTGACAGTAAGCCTATGCTCGCCTTTTACGAGCTGCCTGTCAGGAAGGCAGATGGCCTGTTCTGTAAAGGAACCCGGACCAATACGGGAACTAAACCATAGAGGTCACTACAACCTTATTATGACTATAATGAGGAATAAAAGTTTGTATGTAATATTTTTTCTAAGCTTACGAAGTCGCATACAAACAGCTAGTACTATTAGATAATAAAAAAACCATTTCCAAATCACAATAGAATTCATAAAACTAATACATTTCAACAATAACATACTTCATACGTTTTTCTTATTCTAGGTCATGAAATCTCTTTGAGAGCTTTAGTGGGTTACGAAAGCTTGAGAGAATTTATGACCCACCGGTGTTACGACGAATATTAGAAACCTGGATTTTATTGTAGTACTTTTCTGATTCTGGATATAAAATTTTTAATATTCTTAACATTACTTACTGTTGTGAAAGAGCAATGAGTTTTATTTTAACTATTTCTTCTTCTTTCTTTAGGTTTTGGCTTATACGTTAGTATTTTGCCATTAGTCAAGTAGAAATTTGCATCAAATTTTATATCATAAGTCGTCAGTAAGTCATGTCAGGCTCTTGGGTAAAGCGGTGGCCTCATTACTCAAGCTCATGTCAATACATGTTTGGCGGCAACGAGGAAATACACGATACGCTAATTTCTTCATGATTATTTCATTTGGATACTTTCACTGAACAAAATTGTACAAAATGCCACCAAAATTGATTAATTTCACTCAACATAAACACGAAATTCAATAATTATGAAAAAACTTCGACCATCTTTTCTCTCGATGGCGCCAAAAACCCCATATTTTAACTCAAAACGTGTATCCATATCCATACTAGCTGTATACCGGTGATACACCGTAAAATAGATTTTCATATAAACTTTCGGGTGATGAAAGTTCTTCCCATCATCGTATTTAGAGTTGCTTTTAAAAAATAGTCTGTAACAAAATCGAAAACGATANAAAACGATACAGTGCCACATTTTTTTTATTATATAATACAGCCGTATTATAATATTATACTATAATACAGCCGTATTTTTTTATAATATGAAGTTATAATTTTGGAGTAAAGTTTAGTATTGTAAAAACTCAAACAATGTTTATTTGTTAGTTATTCTTTAATTAAACATCTCTTCGAATTAAACTATTTTTTTTAATTATATGCACATGGCTCTTCTCTTTGGCATCGGTAAGAAATAACCGTGATCTATCGGCACTATAGATGTTATAGGTGCGTAGCTTTCTTGTGGCCATGGTGTTAGGTCAATTATTGTGTAAACCTATTAAGGGGGGACTAATAATATGATAAATGCGAAAGTTTGTGTAGTTGTTACTCCTTCAGACAAAAACTGCTGAACCGATTTTCATGAAATTTGGGACAAACATAGAGGCTAACTTGGATTGACACACAGGATAGTTTAAACGCCACGAGCAGAGATTAGTACTTACATAAATTCCAGTGTAAATTTAATTTAAACTGGACCAGGAAATACAGACTGTTTATGTCACAAATGCCTGCCCTGGTCGGAAATCAAACGCGAGCGAAACTCGCTTGGTCGATTGAGCTAGGCGTATATTCTAACCTAAACCTAAACAAATGAGGCAATCTAAAAGGTATTTGTTTTTCTATGTGAATGATGGTAAGAAATAGCCAAAACAGACACCATAGATGTTACAGGTGTGTCGCTATCCTGAGACCGAGATGAAAGGGCTATTTTGCAAGTTGTAAAAGTGTATATGTTTTTGTTATCCTCACCCATATAATCTATGTTGCAAATTATCACCAGACCAATGTGACTATTTGTTGTCTTATTACACACAAAAATGTTTTTATCAAGATATGCTTTCTCTATACAATATATATCTATGGCACAGAGTACCTACAAAATGAATAAATAAATGAATATCCCTGGACAAATCACACAAATTGAATCTAGCTCAAAGTAAGCAAATTATATGCTTGTGTTATGTCAACGATATTAATACATAGAAATATTTATACAGATACCATAATAAATTTAATTAACACCTATACCCGGAAGTCTGTATTTCTGTCGTAATGTTCATCACACAAATGCTTGCCCCCGTCGGGAATCGAACCCGAGCTCCGCCATTGGTCATTATAGTTAGGCGTATACACTAGCCACTCGACCAACGAAGCTGTCGAAAAAAAGCAGTCGGTGTATAAGTGTAAATGTTTTTTGTTATCGTCACCCATATTATCAATGTGCCTATTATCATCAGACCAGTGTGTTTGTTCTTTGTCTTATTACATACAAAAACATTTTTAACAAGATATGCTCTCTCTATACAATATATGTCTATGGCACAGAGTACACAAGCATATGGATACATTTGTAACCCTTTCAAGACACGCTGTTGTTTCTTATCAATAACGGATGTGTAACAGTAGGGTTTTGTTGAACGATATCTTCTCTGAATTTCGTTGAAAGCTTCATTTAATTTGAACAAAATGCTACTGTTGGAGAACGGCTCAGTGATATTGTTTTTCGGAATAGCCTTTTCTAATATCCGAAAATGGAAATTCAATTTAAATATACTTTCTATCGTCGGCATTTGGTGTAATCCTATTAGGTTTATTTTTTTCAAACTCCATAAAGGGAAAGTTATCAATTCAACTGTTTTTTTTTATTTCTGTGTGTGTCTTCTATGGGAGTACTTGACCAATAACGAACCAATTTTGATTGTTTTTTTTTTAATTAATATGCCATGATTCCAAGGTGGTCATATATTAATTTTTTCATGATTTGATTTGTGGTTTTTGAGTTAAACTTAATCATGAATAAAAACTGTGCAAATTTATGCATAATTCAGTAAAATTAAAACTATTAGAGGAATATTGATAAAACCTCCTCGGAATAATAAGCTATCTTTAGAAAAAAGACTTATGGAATCGCGATGTGCTAATAGTCTGGTCGAGAAGTGAGCTTCCTGTGAAAAATAGTTCTTGTAATCGTAAAGATATGGTTGTTAGTAATTTGGATTCGGAAAAAATTCTGAGTAATCGGTATTTTGAAATAATCCCGCTCTAAAAAATAGTTATAAACAAAAAAAAAAGAGAAAAAAAGGGTGTCTTCGTTTTGTAGCTGTAACTCGAAAAGTATTGAAGATAATTGAATTAAAAAAAAAAGATTCTAAAAGAGGAGAAAATTTCAGTACGATATGTCTCACTCCCGGAGTTGTAGCTACAATCAGTAAACATTTTAACTGCCACGCGAGCAAAGCCGCGGGTCACAGCCAGTTTAGTACAAATTGTAATACAGATAAAACACAAATAGTATAATAAATATTAACGTTCCAAACAGATTCAAGTTAATATTCTTTAAAAGCTTAATTACAAGTGTCTTCAAAATAGCTATTGGATACAAAATATTCTGGATACTTTGGAGTCCAACCAATTAAGTTCAAGTGGCAATCCTGTAGTATAAACAAGTCTATTTCAAGATAAACTCGTTGTGTTCATGGGATGGTAATTTATTCATTTCATTCGTACAGTCAACTTCAAAAATGAATGAATAATTAACGTTGTCTTCACATGAAGTACATTCTATCTTACCTATTCATATAGGGAGGGCGGCCACTCGAATTGACGCTAAAAATGAATCCATACGCACGTATTTCCATACTTAAAATTCAGTAGTCTATCTATTTGTTACACTTTTACGGTGAAACTACTGGTATAACTTAGAAATGCATATAATGAATGTTGCCCTCCGTATTCGTTCGGTACTTTGTAGAGAAAAGACCTTGCTCTTTAGAAGCTCATAATGGGCGAGCATATAAATTATCTACACAGGTTGTTTACCACTAGACTCGTGCAGCAACTTGCCTGGACAGGGATATACCGCATCACCAATCCTGCTGCTTTAATTGCAATGGAAAGCCGAGTGCTTGTTTGATGTATTCACTACATAGTTTAAAACAAAATCGCTTCCTCTATCCCAATGTCCCTTTGTATGTTTAAATCTTTGAAACTACGTAACGGATTTCGATGCGGTTTTTAATAGATGAAGTGATAGAAGAGGAATGTTAATATAACCATGCGAAGCCAGGCTGGGCCGCTAGTATTACATAAAAAGCTGTTAAATTTAAGCAAATATACTAAAGGTGCTATCCGTAAGTGTTGCATCAGTAAGCGAGTAATAGTATGGACCAGTGGAGCAACTTGCTCTTGCCTTACGTGTTCCTGCCACCATAATATCAGAGTTTGATAATGTCGCATTCTGGTTCAAAGAGCAGGGTAACCGGTAAGATTGAACGTTAGACCTAACAACCTGACAATGGGACAGAGACGAACGTATAATATATATGACGTATAAAGGCCACGGTTCTATTTTAACATCAAGAGACCCTAGCATAAAAAAAAATCCCGGGATCCTTTGCAGAATAGACCATCTGCCTTCCTGCCAGGCAGCTCGTAAAAGGCGAGCGTAGGTTTACCGTCACTGGCACCGTGACATCCTACTAGGTGGTAAAATTTCGGAGCGACTCGCCCGGATTGGTATCACCGCCTTATCTATTCCTGCCGCCATAACGTAATGACGTGTTCCGGTCCGGAGGGTAAGGTAGCCGATAAACTTACTTTTGCTCGAGGCCTAACATCCCGGCCTCAGGTTGGCAATATACCATTAACACCTTTGGTGTCTCTAGGTGGCATGAATTTCTTATCATCAGGAAATCCGTCTGCTAGTTTGGCTTCCATTATCCTAAAAAAAGTGACTTCTTTAAACACCGGAACAAGACAATTACAAATGCGGAATTAGTCGCGCAAATCGAAGGATTAATTAAGGCGGGCCAATCCGGGCAGTCTTTGCAATACTTTAGCTTTATTTATATTGTTAGTGACAATCATATAGTTGCTTGCTTACGAGATGCGATCTATGACCAACACAAAGAAAAAAAAACATTAAAAAAGTTTGGAATCGCCCAACCAATTAAGTTCAAGTGGCAATCCCCTAGTTTAAATAACTATTTCAAGCTTAACTCGTTGTGAGTGTTCTCTGTTCATAGGAAGATAACGTATTCATTTTCAGTTGTACAATCGTCTTCAAAAATAGATGAATAATTAACGTTGTCGTTTCATAAATTATATTTTATCTGACGAGTTCATTAATAAGTTATGTGCGCTCATGAAATAAAATTTATTTATTTGGGGAATATGTGTGTTAAAAAGTTCTTACTAAGATATTTAAGAATACAACATATTCTACCAACTTGTGGTGTGCAAATATTTTAATAGGTTATAATTACTAATTTTAATTATTTAGTTACCATCTACAACACACTGTATTTTGTATTTATTACATGATTATTCATTAATACAAACAATTTTTATTAATACCATAAATTACCTTGAATACATGTCCACCTGTCACATATACGTATTCGCTTTTTAAGGTTCCGTAGGCAAATATTAAGAAACAGAACTTTATAAATTCGTCATATCTGAATGTTTGTCGCCGCCCGTATGTCACACTAAAAAAAACTTTCATAGAAGACAGTCCGAAAAAATGTCATACGATGATTGATTTTGAACGTCATAACTCGTACGAGCTTTGACGTCACCAGCCTGAAAATTTGACTGCGGTCGCTGGAAACCAGTTTTATGCTTTGTTTACACTATTACCATGCATCTTGTGTTTTTCGTGGGAAAAAATTGTATTGAATTTTTTATTTTAGTTTTTTCATAGATCGTAAGTGTTATGTTTAGAACTGTCTCAAACTGTGGCTGGTGCTAAAGCACCCTAGATGTAACCCTATATATATAGATTATAATCTGTATTTTAATAGGTGAAGCCAAATCTTTGGACCCCTTTGGACCCTTGAAATTGCGAGGAAACAGGAGAATAAAATTTGGCACACTTATAGTTTATATGTAGGAGAAGTGCAGAACGCTAATATTTTTCAATAATAATGCTTATAAAGTACATTAAATTAGTAAACAAAACATAACCCAAACTACCATGCATTTGACACCCACAAACAAATATATTGATGATAACGATAAAAGATCACAGATGGCGCACTAAAAAGTTTGGTAACAAAGAAGTTGGTGTTGAGAAATGAAGATAGCGTTCTTATCAACAAGATATTAAAATTTATTATGGTCGAATTTCGACCAACGGGCGACCACTAGTTTAACTTAATGTGACAACCCTGAACTTAAAGACGTTAGGTAAGTTCTGAATGGAACATGATGACTCAAATGCATCCATAACCCGCGACTAGCTGTCTGTTAGCTTATCCACGGACATGATGTCATACTCTGCTATATTTGTAAACTAACGGCTCAGTATCGAGGGACCAAACAATAATTTACGAATTTAGGACTTGCGACACAGTTACAAATGAAGGCCAGTAACAATTTCGTGGTATTTGAATATTACATACTAGTCGTGCGTACGACTTCGTTCGTTTTATAGAATATACGTATATTTTTTTGCACATGATATGTCATAATAACATACAAAATTTTATTTAAATACAATTTTTTTCCCGCGTTGGTCCTAGCTCCTTTGCAGAATAGACCATCTGCTTTCCTGTCAGGCAGCTCGTAAAAAGCGAGCACAGGCTTACCGTCACTAACACCATGACAACCTCGACACCTAGTAGGTGGTAGAGTCTTGCAATGACTCACCCGGATTGCCTTACCTACTACTACCGTACATCAGTGCTTGCAATTAGCATATTCCGGATAACGTAGCCGGTAAACTTACTTTTGATTGAGGCCTAACATGACCATAATCATTACCTAACAACGGCCTCTGGTAGGCAATGCACCATTACCAATCCGATCATATTCTCGTGTGGATCTGTGTCCGCTGAGTAAAATAGTTCACGTGACTCTCTGCCAGGCAGCTCGTAAGAAGGTTAAAGGTCACAAACAAGACAACTGGTGATAGAGTGCTGTGCAGCAACTTGCCCGGGTAGGAAATACCTTACTTATTACTTACTTATTCGCCTCTGTGGTCTAGCGGTCCAGGTGTTTGAATTGACAACATGAGGTCCCGGATTCGATTTCCGGGTCGGGCAATAAAAGAAACTATGGTTTCCCAACTTTCTAATTTAAAAACATGTTGCCCGGGATTGGATGTATGCCCGGTTGGCGATAGGCTTGCCACCTATCACATTGTGGGACTTAGTATCTTTGGCTAGTCGTGGGTGCCCTGGTTGTGCCTTTGCCTACCTCTTTGGGGATATGGGCTTGAAGATAATTTGTTCCTGTCGACATTGACACTGTTATGTTCCTGTTTGGACGGTAAGGTAGCCGGTAGACTTGTTCAATAGGTCTCAGCACAGCGACGAACTTGAAACATCTATGGTGTCTATAGGCGACGGTTTCTGACCACCAGGGAGCCGTGTGCTGTTCGCTGACCTCTCACATAAAAAAGACGAGTTGCACTCCGGGAGTGCCGACGGAAGTAAAAACTTGAATATTAACGTTGTGCATTTTTGGTATTTTGGAATGATTAGGGAATAATTTTGCAAAAATTGTTTTAATTATCAGTATGAAACTACTATCATTTATGCACAAATATTATTTTCATATCAATAACCTGCGTTTGGCTTG
>NJDD01009742.1:21944-33961 GCA_002245505.1 Calephelis nemesis
AAATGTTTTATTTACTTAATACATTGAGCCAACTCTATAAATTTATTGGCAAATAATGTGTAAAACTATCCGCATTTGCGGTAACGTATTAACTGTAAGCTGTAATTAACATTCACAGTAATAAGATACTTCAAAAGT
This sequence comes from Calephelis nemesis, assembly GCA_002245505.1. NCBI lineage: Eukaryota > Metazoa > Arthropoda > Insecta > Lepidoptera > Riodinidae > Calephelis > Calephelis nemesis. The sequence continues at coordinate 22,083 of NJDD01009742.1, forward strand.
AACTTCACGCACACATCCCCGAAGGGGTAGGCAGAGGCACAACCAGGGCACCCATGACTAACTGAAGACACTAAGTCCCACAACGTGATAGGTGGCAAGCCTATCGCCAACATATCCGACCCTGAGCAACATTTTTTTACTAGAAAATTGGAAATACAACATTTTCTTCTTGTTGCCCCACCCGGGACTCTAAACCAAGACATCATGAAGTCAATTCCAACACTTGGACCGCTAGACCACAGAGGCTATAGATTAACTTTATGAGATTACACTAATAAAAAACTGATGTCATTTCCAAATATTGCTGTCTCTCTTTAATGTACCGGCATTTCTTTCAGAAAGTCTTGTGAAGGCAATAAAAAAGTTAAAATGAGGGAGAGGCCGGTACATTAGAGTAAGTTAGCAATATTTTTAATGTCATTTTTTACATGTAACACATGTACACACTTATGCACAGGCGCACATAGTCGCACACGCGCTCGCACGCGGACAAACTCGCATACACACACGGACATAGTACACACACATACACACACACTCACTTCACTTTTCATTTCAATAGCATAAATATAAAGAATTATTGCCTGTGTGGTCTAGCGGTCCAAGTGTTTGGCGTGACTTGAGTTCCCAGCTTCGAATCCTGGGTCGGGCACTAAGAAGAAAATGTGGTATCTCCAATTTTCTATATGTGCCCGGTTGGCGATAGGCATGCCACGTGGCTAGTCGTGGTTGTGCCTCTGCCTAAACCCTTTCGGGATATGGGCGTGGAGATACTACTACTTCTACTACTATAGCTATACGTATACTATACTATAGCTACTATATCACACTGATCTATGAAACTTTTCTGGTATTTGTCCTTTTTTTATTTATTTAGTTCTCCTTTTACAATAATTGTTATAAGTTTTCACGGATAGATTATGTTTATCACTTAGATTTTGTAACATTTCTAGAAATATGGGGCGCACAAATAACTTTTTAACAAAAAATCAAAGGACTCCGGAGGTGTCGAGGCCAGTAAAAATTTGAATATATTGAATACTAGCTGTTCCCGCGAACTTCGTTCCGCCCATTCAGTTTGTATGGGAAAAATTAAAATGTTGTTTTTCCCAGTTTCCTCACAATTGAACAGAATAAAAAGTATTCTATGTCCTTTTCCCGCTTCTAAGCTACCTCCTCACCAATTTGTAGCCTAATCGGTTCAGCCGTTCTCGAGATATAAATAGTGTAACCAACACCACTTTCTTTTATATATATATATATAGATTTATATTGAGTATTGCTTTTGTTGACATTTTAAAATAGTAAAGTAATAATTTAGCATAAATTGCTGTTATAACTCTTAAATGTATTATGTGGTAAAACACAAAAAAAAAGTATCTTCACGCCCATATCCCCAAAGAGGTAGGCAGAGGCACAACCAGGGCACCTTCGACTAGCCGAAGACACTAAGTCCCACAATGTGATAGGAGGCAAGCTTATCGCCAACCGGGCACATTTCCAATCCCGACCAACATTTTTTTTATTAGAAAATTTGAAAAATCTAATTTTCTTTTAGTTGGCCGACCCGGGATTCGAACCCGGGACCTCTAGCAGTCAAGTCCAACACCTGGACCGCTAGAACACAGAGGCGATAAAATACAAGATTCATTTATTTGACTTTGTTAGAGAACAAAAAAAGTGCGTTGCTCAAGTACCACGCGAGATCTTTAAGCTAGAACACAGCTCAGCCTGATGCTTTCCTTTGAGCTAGCTTGAAGATATACCGATAGGCGGATACCGATATTTTGCCCCGTGTTGGTCCGGGCTCCTTTGCAGAATAGACCATCTACCTTTCTTGCCCGGCAGCTCGTAAAAGGCGAGCATAGGCTTATCATCACTAACACCGTGACTTCTGACTAGGTGGTAGAGTTTCGCAGCGACTCGCCCGGATTGGTACCACCGCTTTACCTATTCCTGCCGCCATAACGTCATGACGTGTTCCTGTTCGGAGGGTAAGGTAGCCGGTAAACTTACTTTTGCTCGAGGCCTAACATCCTGACCTCAGGTAGGCAACGCACCATTACCATATTGGGGTCTCATCACATTGTGAAGTGCGGCGACAACATAAGGTAGTTTTACTATCCCTCCGTCTTACGTTTACGATCAGGTCACGAGTCTTAATGCTAATTCAACATGTTTTACACATCACGCCACAAACAAGGTCAAAAAAAAAATATTGAATCAAATAATACAATGGTCCTCAAATGGCTTCCGAGAAATAACGAAGTATAAGCACTTTCATTACAACCCAATGTTAATAAGATCGTAGATTAGAGTAATTCACGAATCTCGCTCGCCCTCCCATTCTAATTTTATTTCTTTCTATTAGAATTAAAGGAAATGACAGAGGAACGAGGATGGGAATGCCTCCAAATGTTAATGAATGTTTGTACAACAACGGCTAAAATGTAGACTACGTTACAACAAATGTCATTTATAATTTATTTTTTTGGAGCGACGATCTTTACTACGATCTTTTGTTATATTTTTTTGCGTAAATTAGGAATGTTAATGAGGAACAAGATAAGGTGAGTTATCAATATAATATAGAATATAACAGAAATGTTTCCTTTCCAAAATTTTATTTAATGCTGCTTCTCCTGAATATCTGTACGAGCGTTTTACATTTTTACACCCTTTTGATTCTGATTGTCGTCCACACCTGCGTGGAATTTTGAAATTGCCTTGCAGTTCCACTAAGTTGTATAACCATTCTTTTACTTTTAATGCTGTGAAACTCTGGAATTCATTGCCTTATGAAATTCGGAGTATGCAATCATTAACAGTTTTTAAGAAGGCAGTAATGGAGCGTTTTGGTGTGTAATTAATTAGCATGTTGGCACTTTAGTCATAATTAGTAATTTAGTTTGTGTTTTTTTTTTTTTGTAAAGTAAGTTTTATATTGTGCACTGTATGTTCTACATTTCTTTTATGCATTCTCTCTATTTTGGGTTTGCTGGAAGAAATCTCTTTAGAGATAAGCTCGCCTTTTGTATAATTTTACATTTTAATTGTTTTTTTTTTACTTTTTGTGTACAATAAAGAATTAAAGAAAGAAAGAAAGAAAGAAATAATAAGAATTTATTGTAGAATCTTATGTGAAAAAACTATTATCCGCTTTAAAGCATAAAAAAGGAATTAATAATTTCGTCACGGGACTTAAATCCTCACTAGCTCAATTGGTAGAATATTCGTCTGCTAAAGACGAAAGGTTACAGGTGCAAATCCTGTTTGGGCGAAATTTTTCTTTCGCGGTTGATGAGTGTATTATTTTTTTTATGATATTGGAAGGCAAACAAGCAGACGGATTTCCAGATGGTAAGAAATTCACGCCGCCTCGAGACACCAAAGTTGGTAATGGTGTGTTGCCAACCGGAGGCCGGGGTGTTAGGCCTCGAGCAAAAGTAAGTTTGAACCGGAACACGTAATGACGTTATGGCGGCAGGAATAGGTAAGGCGGTGGTACCAAATCCGGGCGAGTCGCTGCGAAACTCTACCACCTAGTCAGATGTCACGGTGTTAGCGACGGTAAGCCTATGCTCGCCTTTTACGAGCTGCCTGTCAGGACGGCAGATGGTCTATTCTGCAAAGAAGGCCGGACCAACACGGGAGAAAATTAGGCGTATACGCTAGCCACTCGACCAACGAGGCTATCAAAAGTATAAAAATTTGCAGCTCAGTATAGAGAACATAACATGTGCTGTGCCCTAATAATGCTTAAATTCAACACATCAAGAGCATATTAAACATATCAAATCAATTGTGTTTTTGCAACTCAGGTTAGGCATAAACTTTACATAGCATCATAAGATGTAAGATATTACAATATTTTCCCGAATTATTTTAATACTAGTTGCGCCCCGCGGTTTCACCCGCGTAAGTCCCAATCCCGCGGGAACTCCGGGATAAAAAGTAGCCTATATGTTATTCTGGGTCTTCAGCTACCTACATACAAATTTCATCATAATCGGCTTTGTAGTTTTTGCGTGAAAGAGTAACAAACATCTATACATCCATACATCCAAACTTTCGCATTTATAATATTAATAGGATTTTGATAGTATATTTAAGTCTGTTTTATGATTATTCACTATTTTAGACAAATTCAACTTTAACCCGTCTCATTAAGAGTTGGTTAAATAAAGACAAAAACCTTTTACTCGACACCAATTATGTTGCGATTCTTTCTAAAACATATATTTAATATATGTATTAAAAATATTATCTGAACCCGGGGCCGAATTGGACCATGTCTTTTTTGACCTTTTTGGTCCTTTTTAAATAGTCGTATAAAGAGTATTTAAAATTTAGAAGAATCAAAAAGCTTTTGGGATTGGAAAGGAATTTCAAACAAGAACACTACAGTGATGAACACTAGCATCGTCCTAATCTAGACGAGCCAAAAAACCTAGTTTAGCATACAGGATGTATTATCTTAATCTTTCTTAGCACTTTCGCAACAAGTATGATAGCCGATATAATGACGCTCTAGAGATAAACAAAGAGATTGAGAGAGAATGGGAATCCCGGAAGAGAAACAAAGCGATGTTCAAATAAACTAAATTTAATATCAACCAAACTGAAATACGAACTAATACAGCAACAATAAAAAGAAAAGTAATATGGTGTTTATTACGTAGAACGTACACAATATTGAAATGAAAATTCTCGTAGCAGCGTTACGTAGTGTAGACACTCTACGACCGCTACACAATAATGTTGGAAAGTTTGAATATTACAATATTGCATACGTTTGAGCGAAATTGAGGAGAAGTTCAAAGATACGTTTGTAAATGTCTATATATTTCATCTTAAACTATTATACAACTATTACATGTATTTTATTACATACTATTTTAGATAGCCGCTTCTATGTTTGTTGTCCAATCACGACTAAACGCCTGAACCGATCGTGAAAATATGCTTGTTTTATTATAATCACTCTAAAGTTTTTTTTAATTTTATTTTTTATCGCCTCTGTAGTCTAGTGGTTCAGTTATCAAATTTGACTGATTGAGGTCCCGGGTTCGATTTCCGGTCGCGCAACAAAAAAAATAAGGTTTTCCACTTTTTCAATAACAAAAACGTTGCTCGGGATTGTATATGTGCCCGGTTGACGATAAGATTGCCACCTATCACATTGTGGAACTTAGTGTCTTCGGCTAGTCGTGGGTGCCCTGGTTGTGCCTCTGCCTTCGTCTTCGGGGATATGGGCGTGAAGATACTTACTTACTTACTTTTTATATTTTAGAAAAACAGGCGAAGCACCATTTGGTTTTTTACTACTAAATGTTTTTTTCTTGGTCAATCATTCTTTTTAATTTAACTAATTAAAAAATATTTCTAATGTTAGTTCAGCTAGATAACAAAACAGCTTGTTAAGTTTTTGGAACTATTATTAATTAACATGCGGTATTATTCGTCCTAGATTCGCTACTAGATATTTATTGAGAGAGATAAGTTCGTCTTGTGTAAACTGTATTATTTGTTTGTAAACTTTGGATCTTGTTAAATTCCTAAATTACTATTCAAGTAGAGTTAGTTAGTTTGTTTATTTCGGGTGATATGTATGGCGGATCAAAATTTGCATAGATACTTAACCAACATGATATCATGTTGTTAACAGATTTAGTTTAATTTTTATAACAGTTATTTATCATTTTGATGTTTATTAATAAAAATGTTGCTCGAGGTAAACTAATTGATGTAAACTATCTAAATCAATCTAAACTAAATGATAATGTAGAATTAAAAAAATATTAAACAGTGACCCATACATAAATAAATATATACAAAGTTATAATTTATGCCTTCTTGTATTACTTAAAATGTGGTTAGAATATGTTGAATCCAAAAATTATTAGTCTATACCGCATTTGCAAATCGTGGTTTGGTATTTTTTTTATTTAACTCATCCTGTAAGTGCTTAATTTATTAAAAATTAGCTTTTAATAATGAGTGTAGTGTATTGAATCATTTTATTCAATATTTCATAATGATATCTACGAACTGTTGAGCGTAGCATAAAAGCGAATTTGTGGTAGAATATATCGGTACATGCTACAGTAGCAGTTCACTGCTCCAGTTGCGTCTTATTTCGTATACGATTGCACCGAATTAATATCGCTAGAGCTATTGCAGATCTGAGCTTGAATAGTGGGAATTTACTTAGTTCGTAGCAATCCTCGTAGCAATCTCGTAGCGCGTATACTACATTGTTAATTCTACGAATGATATACTCCTTTCTAGATTACATATATATATTGAACTAGTTCATACTAAGGGTATTGTACAGTTACATTTTCCTGATTAAACTGAATTATACCTTTTTTTAAGTAAAAACAACATTGGGCAACTCATTGCCATGTACCTGGTTGGTGATAGGTATCCCACCTAACGCATTGTGGAATAAGCACTTAAGTTAATTTAACTTATGTTTTCTTTTTATAAAAATGTCAACTTTGTCTGACGTCTCCGAGTGCAACTCTTAGTGTATTTACTTATAACTACCGGTATAATTTTATATGCATGAAAGAATTTTTTTTTCCAATTTGTTTGTATGGTACCAGATTTTGATTTTGAAATGTATTGAGTATATTATCTACTTATTAAACTAAATTATATCACGTAATTGTGATTATTTATTACGTGTGTTATTAATAAAGCTATTTTCGGCTATTTGTAATTAATCAAGCTATTCACTAATAATATTGTTAATATGATTATCTGAATAATATAATGAAATAGAGGTTTGTTTTACTGAAAGAATCCAACACATGGCTTAAGTTTTAAATTTAATCATTGTCTTTATAACTATTCACCCACTGCTTTTCCTTGTGTCGGTGTTTTCTTAGTTTTTGATATATGTTACCGACGGTTTCGCGCTTGTAATTAATAAAATCGTACGTCATACTTATATTGGATCTATAAACCGCTTTTTTAATTACAAAGCGAGTAACAGATGTAAAATAAGCCTTTATTTTACATCTGTTATAATGGATTTCCGCAAAGTAACGCCTGATTCAATAAAATACAAAGCGAATTTTTAGTGATAATAAGACAAAAATAAGACAATTTTCCGGGCAGAATAGACTAACCGTCACTAATACCATGAGATCTGACTAGGTGGTAAAATTTGCAGCAACTCGCTCAGATTGATACCAGCGCCTTGCCTATTCCTGCCGCCATAACGAAAGTGCTTACTGTTGATGTGTTCCAGTTCGGAGGATAAGGTAGCCGGTAAACTTACTTTTGCTCGCGGCCTAACATTCCGGTTATAGGTTGCGAAGCACCATTACTACCTTTGGTGTCTCTAGACGGCGTGAATTTCTTACTATCAGGAAATCCGTCTGTCTGTATGCCTTCTTATTCCAACTCAAAAAAAAATCTCACTCTTCACATAAATCATCGCAATTTTAAAAATGAAAACTATCAGTTGCTCCGTTTGAGCAAACCACTATCGCATCAGTAGTTTGTATGAGTCTCCAAAACCAGGGTGTGTGCATAAAAATGACACTGAATGTAGATGAAGCTAGGCAGGTCTGCAATGATGTTGACGTTTGGCGCTCGATACTCTCTGCCTACCGAGTAAGGGATTAGGTATGAAGATATGTTTGCAGTAGTTTGTTATACTCGTTTAATAGAAAGATTGTCTATGACTATTTTAAGACATCGTTCCGTTACATAATTGCTTATCAAATTGGACAATGAACAGACACAGGACAGATTAAATTTACTAACCATTAAGGACCACTTGCACGTTCCTGGGTTAAGTATTTAACACTGAGTTAACGTCTAACTAGGGTTAAATTACCTTATATTTGACAGTTTAACTCAATATTTATTGTAGCCCGGGAATGTGCAAGTGGCCCTAATGATCACTTCGATTTTAGCAGATAAATACAAAAATATGTTGCTTCTAATAAATAAAAATAAAATAAAGATCTCATGGTGATTTGGCTAAAGAAAACATTCTAACCAACACACAAACTTTAGAGTCACTAGTGAAAAAAAATGTCAGGTGTACTAGCGTACACTCGTAGGAAGTGAAGAAGTGAAACTTGTTTATGACGTTATTTTTCAAAAAATAATTTACTATATGCAACTTTACAGAAATTGGTAAAATACAGATTATTGCCAGTCCCTACTCCGCTGGAGAAAGTATACTTCGAATCACGCATGGTAGGGATAGGAACAAAAATGGCGCGTAACGGAAAAATGTGACGCGTAACGAAATAATGTTACACTTTTTTTTTCCAACTCCGATAAAGAAGTTTCACTTCAAAAAAAAATAATCTTATGGTGACTTGGCTAAAGAAAAGATTCTAACCAACACACAAATTTTAAAATCATTAATGAAAAAAATCAATAATAGTCTGCAAATACTTCAAGATTATTTGCCCATCACAATGTTAGATAACAATAATACTGTAAAATCGTTGTAATAGTATTACTTTGTCTACAATCAGTACGAGTTGTAAACTCCGTTCGAGATATTGAAGGTTTTAGTTGGAAATACCGGGGTTTATAGGCTTCGTAGCAATCCGCGTAGCCTTGCTACGACATTGTTAATATGGTTGTCAGTAGTTCGTATATTATAAAGATATTTCATTGTAGGTATTTTTTTTAAATAACATATTTCCTAAAACATAAGTTGGTATTTATACCTCATATCCAAGAAGTGTGAGGTAAAAGTGCAACTAGTACACCCAGAATTAGCTAAAGGTACTATTTAGTCACACAATGTGATACCACAAGACAAACCTTTCGCCAACCCGGCACTAATCGAATCCTGGTAACGTTGTTTTTTTCAGAAAGATTAATTATTAGGGTTTTGAAAAGAAAGAAAAAAAATATTTATTTGCGGAATATGTGTGTAAATGAGATGTTACAAAAATATATAAGTATATTAACATATTCTACCATGTTTTGGTGTGCAAATATGTTAATATTTTTAAAAAAATATTATTTGATTACGTACACTATTACTTTGATAATTTATATTTGTAACTGGTTTAATTATTTACAACCAAACATTTTAAAACTATAATTAAATTTAACCCTCTCTACCGTAAAACTATCACCGTTTCCAAACCTAGCCAGACAGGAGTAGAAACGGCTTCTTTGGGCTTCTTTGCAGGATTAAAAATCTATCTTCCTAACAGGTGGCTCGTAAAAGGCAAACATAGGCTTACACTAACACCGTGACATCTATTAAGTGATAGAGTTATGCAACGAATCACCCGGCCACTGCCTTGCCTATTCCTGTAACGTATTCCGTTCCGGAAGATAAGGTAGCCAATAAAAGCCAGTAAAATTACTTTTGCTCGGCGCTTAACATCCCGACCTCATATTGGTAACGCACCATTACCTTTGGTGTCTGTATTCAGTGTGAATTTCTTTCCATCAGTAAAAAAGATATATCGGTTTCATTTACTTTTATTTGACTGAATAAAATAAAAAAAATATACCAACATTAGGGCTGGCCTAATGCCAACACGTTGATGTAGGGAGGTTTGCAAAACGAAATAATAAAATCATTTATTAAAAAATAATTAAAAATATTCCGTCTAGTATTTTTTAGGAAAACCATTTTTAATATGATTTTTGATATACTGTATTCATTATAAAACATGATTCATTATAATATTAGCTCGGTGCAAGTCAATGTACGAGTAGGCTCGGATATTCTGTTATAAAAATAATATAATATACTGGCTTCATATAAAGGATAGCGCTCATTTGGACGGGCCAGGACGGGGTGCAATTTGCTTCAAATCAAAGACTAAACCGCCTTAAATCAAATAATCTGTGTAAAAATACAAAAAGAGTGTTTATAGATCTTACAACTTATTTATAAAATGGCTGCCATCGAAGCACGCTAGCTTTTCCCTTTAGAGGAGCCGAGATAAACTATAATTAATTAAATTTTAATATCAGATTTTTCTGGCTGACTGGCATCTCAAAATATTTTTTTAATGCTTTTTGAAACGAAAGGTTACAGGTTCAAATCCTGTCTGGGGCGAAAAAATTTTCTTTCTTTAAAAAATTATAGAATATTATCCCAAGCACAGGGCAAGTACTCAAATAAAAATACGTTGCTGTACTAATATTATAAAGAGGAATTTGTTTGTTCGTTTGAAATGAAGATGATCCGATTGGGTCGATTTCAAAAATTCTTTCACCCTTAGAATGCTACATTATCCCTGAGTGACATAGGCTTTGTTTCATCAAAATCCGTGCAGTAAAAGCCAAGTAACGCGGGCGAAGCTGCGTGTAACTGCTAGTTTTCTAATAAAGGCATGTCCGAGTGGGAAATCGAACCTAGTTGTTATATGGATTTATACGTGTACGCTTACTCCTTGACCAACGAGCTCAGGCGAATTAATGCTTAGTATGAAAAAATTTTGCCTACTAATTACTAATGATAGTAAATAATCTGTGACAAATTATATTCTAACACACGATATAGTTTGGTTAATTGTATAACAATAATGTTGTTAATTACGCTGAACTCGACTGTAAATCACAAGCAAACATCCCCGGCTAATTGCTGGGATCATTTCTGTAATGTAAGAGTTCGAAAGGAAAGCTAAGATATTAATATATGTTATCGCTTTGAATATATTTGCAATATGATTACTGTTCCGCATTGCCATATAATTTTTTTTTGTTGGAAAGCAAACAGACGCATTCCGAATGGCAAGAAATATATGTGGCTATATACACCAAAGGCGTTAGTTGCCAATGTATATTACCAATCAGAGCTGGGCTGATAAGTTTTTTGTGTAAGAAACTAACAATCACTACGTAAATAATTATAGTACACGCAGAGTCGGATTTAGAGGACTGGAGGCTCCGAGGCAGGAAAGGAGTGAAACAACTTAACTCAATTTTTTTTTTCCCAAATACAATGGACATTTTTTTTGACAATAAAATCATGTTGGTACAAACTACTGTAGGTAAAGGTCAAACAGTGAAAAAATATCAAAGGATGTTTATTAAACTTTACAAGCTGGAATTTAAAAGATTTTATTACGAAGCCCATAGCTCCCTAGTCTGTAGAGGCCCCAGGACTATTGCTCTTGTTGCCCTCCTCTAAATCCGGCCCTGAGTACACCTATTCGAAATCTACAATATTTTACTCGAATAAAGAGATTAAGTAAACGTCTCTGATTCGAAAATGATATATTTGATTATAATTTTATCATCATCTTCAGCCGAAGGACGTTATAAATAAAAAATGTCTCGTTTCACGATTGCGAAGAAAATCAAGTTTTGCTATTGCTGTCTATATTTTAATTGTAGGTTGTAACTGATTTTATATATTAAAGCTTCCGATACAGCCTAAGGTTTATATGATTATTATATATCTTCATTCACGTATAACAATTAGGAATTTCGGGGTGCATTCTGCGAATTAATTATGATGAGACAAATTCCGAGTATTCAGATATTTACGGAATGGATTTACAATGTTATACGTATGCCTTATACTTCGTTACAGGGCCTGAGCCCTTTACAAAGAGTTAATGGCGCTGAAATTTATTGGCGTCTTTACGTATGAAGATTTGAACTATGCCTCTACTGTTAAGTAGAAGAATTAAATACCAAACTATAAGCGTTATAGGAGTCAACACTTAAATTACCGAACGTATACTTTAGTAACTTAGTACATGCTATTAAAATTGCATGTGTATTTTTAACTGACTCCAAAAAGGAGGAGTTTCTTAATCAGTTTAAATGGTTTTTTATACTTGTTACACGATTATTTGGTTAATAAAATCCCCCGTGTTGGTCCGAGCTCCTTTGTAGAATAGACCATCTGCCTTCCTGTG
>NJDD01009742.1:43910-56223 GCA_002245505.1 Calephelis nemesis
TTCTAAAATAAGAGAACGATAAAACTAAAAAAACAGATGATGTCCATTTCTATGCACACTTCCACGAAAAATTTGTTTGAAAAGATTTTTTTATGTGGTTTTTTAATACGTCCCAACTTGTAAACAGCAAACATTGTATACAAATCGAAAGAACTTTTAATGAACTAGCTGCTATGGAACTTTATAGGCGAGTCCGATTCGCATTTGTATACTTTTTCTTCCGTCTTTTCTATTGTTCCAGAATTTAATTTCAAACTGTCATCATAATGGCAGTGTTCCGGTTTCTTTTTCCGGTTCGGCGGCTAGGGTAACCAGACTTGAATATTGGTTCGGGCTCCATTGAAGAATAGACCACCTGCCTTCCTTGCCAGGCAGCTCGTAAAAGGCGAGCATAGGCTTACCATCACTAACACCGTGACACCCGACTAGGTAGTAGAGTATGGCAGCGACTCGCCCGGATTGGTACCACCGCCTTACCTATTCCTGCCGCCATAACGTCATGACGTGTTCGTTCGGTTCGTAGGGTAAGGTAGCCGGTAAACTTACTTTTGCTCAAGGCCTTACATCGCGGCATGAGGTTGGCAACGCACCATTACCACCTTTGGTGTCTCTATTCGGCGTGAATTTCTTACCATCAGGAAATCCGTCGGCTTGTTTGCCTTGCAATATTATATTAAAAAAAAAACATGGCTCAAAGGCAGCAGCATTATCCTTGCTCTGTATATGTCACGGTTGTTTCTTATTGTCAGGAGAACTGTATGCCGCTGTGTTGCTACATTAATAATTCAAACGAAGAAACACTAAAGAAAGTTGACTCCAATTTCATTTAAAAAATGGCGATTTCAAAGTCACAATTCCGAGGTCTTATATAAATTTTAAGATGACCCGACGACTGGTTTTGAGAAATCTATATCAATACTTATATTAAACTAGCTGTTAACAACTTATTAGCCATTTCAAAAAAAAAAACAACTTGTCTAATCTTAATAAATTAATATCCTCAAAATAACGACCTATCTTTCTAAATAAGAACCATCAAAATCTATTCAGTATTGGCCGGCCAATCGCCTTACAAACATATAAAAAATAGGACTTAAGACAGAAACGCACTTGTACTATCTATGGTGTTTATAGGCTAAGGTTGTCTCTTGTAACCAGAAGAGCCATATGTTAAAAACATAAATTTAAGAATGTTTTCGCTTATTACTGTATCCTCTGGGTTAATAAAAATAGTACATAGTTTTATTAACTCCTATTTTCTATAACTACAATTATTAGTATACATTAAATGGTTTAATTATAATTATCTATGTTTTAATACCCCTTTTTACGAAAATTGCACTGACGCAGGAGCATAAAATTTGTCACACTTATAGTTTATGTGTAGTAGAAGTGCAAAACGCTAATGTTTTTCGATAATAATGCTTTTAAAGTACATTACATAAAAAAATACCTACACTATCATGTACACTATTAATTATAACAATAAAAGATCACAGATGGCGTACTAAAAAGTTTAGAAACAGAGAAATGAAGATGACGTTCTTATCAACAAGATATTAACATTTATTATGGTCGAATTTCGACAAATGGGTGACCACTAGTTATTATTAAATTTGTGTATACAAGTGTAACAGTTTACGTATTTTATGAAAACATTTACAAAAATCTTGTTCTTTTATATCTCTTCCTTCCTGTTCCTGTAGCTTAATGGCGTATAAATATTTACCGCTTTTGCAGAACCGCAAGCCTTCCTGCATTACCCTTTGTGTTGCGAAGCGGTATAATGTGTACATTTAAGAAACGTGCTTACTTTTACAAAAGAAATAAAAGCTTGTAAATAAAATAAGAATCAGTATTAATCATGTGACGGTTGTAACGAAAGAGAAAATTCACATTAATCTTTTCTTATGTGAAGTAGTCCAGGATGCAAAACAGGAGTAAGTTTATTGATCTACTATTAAAAAATATTTAATATGGAATGTACCATTTTTTAACTTTTTTATTTATCACATTAAAAAAACCCACAGCATATTTACAGAAATAGATATTTTAAATATATACTCAGATCAATAATTAATTACGGATTTTTATTTAACAAAACAAACTTCTATCGTTACAACGAACGAAAAGATAGTAAACAATTAATTTGAATACAATACCTAGTAAAATTCTGCAGTTATAATTATAATTTTAACTAAAAAAGAAGAATGATTAAAATAAATTATTGAATGATTGAATTAATAGTACCTCGTAGATCTGGTAAGTAGTGCTTTGTTTGGCGATAAGATCGCCTTTTGTGTACTACAAACTATAAGCTTGTGTTGTTAATAATAGTTACTTTGATGTAAGTAGACATTCATGAATTCGCCACGTAAATGCATTACAATTACCAAATATATTTGCACTTATAATGGAATATAATAACAATAATATAATGGAATAAGTTATTATGTTTTGATTCGATTGATGCACGAAACGATTTAGCAGCTTTAGCAGAGTTTTGGAGTAGGTTATCTGTCACATTTTTACATTTTTACACTTTAAAGAATGTGCAGAGAGTTTCTTTACCTTAGCAATATTCGAACTAATCTCACCGTTTCTATGAATTCACAACGACTTCAGAAGTATCACAGGATTGTTCTTCCTTAATTGACGTATGAGCAATATTAATCAAGAGATTTAAAAAAAAAAAATTTAGTTCGTTAATATTACTGCCAAGGATTGGAATATCATAATCTAGGAATATTAAGACATCGAATGCCAACGCGACCCCATCTCGCTCCTTGCCGGGCGGCAGGGAGTTAATCGTGTGGTTTTTAGTCGGTTCGAGTCCGACATAACTCACTGCTCTCCCACGGAGAGCGGTGGGTATCCGAGGGTATTTTCCACACGTTAAAAAAAATAAAAAAAGTAAGAGAAGAAAAACATTGAGACATGAAATAAGCTTTTCAATCGGAAGCGTTAATGGGTACGCTGAGTTAGCCAATACAAAAATGCTGCGGATTTCATCTACCACCGTAATTAATTATTCTTACGGTCGAGCCACTTGAAATATTCAGATAAAAAAGTCAATATTTTACGAAGAGCTGTTAAAAAGTTATGTAAGTAAGAAAATAAGTGCGTCCATACATAGTGTAGTAGGATTGTTATATATACTCGTACCTAAAATGCTTATTTCTAACAATCAGATGGTTAGATTATTTATCGACTCCGGATCTTAGACTATGACGTTAATACTCGAGTAAAGAGAAACGTGAATAAAATCACAAGTAAATCTTGTAAAAATGCTCGGAGTCGTACCGAGACAAATGCTTTTTCATTTTTACTGTTCATAGGTATGGGAAATAATGTCTCGATGTCTCGATTAATTCCGATCAGAACTATATTCAAATCGATTTTGTTTTGAAAATTCGTAAAATCGTGAAGCGAAGAAATTTATTTAATAAGTTCCAGGTTTAAACTACAATTTCATCCAGTTTTTTTTATTACATAAAATTCCAGTTTTAAACTACAGTTTCATCCAGTTTTATTACATAAAATTTTTGTTTCAAGCCTTTTAGGGTTTATTTATTTATTTAAGTCTAGCTGACCCGACAGACGTTGTTTTGGCTTGAATGTGGATACTGATGGTATTTAAGCACTTGCCTTTAGAGAAACGAAGGTTATGGCCATTATATTATATGTGAATTTCATCTGTAACTCAATTGCCTCTGTGTTCGAGCGGTCCGGGTGTTGGACTGGATTGCATGAGGTCTCGGGTTCGAATCCCGGGTCGGCTAACAAAAAGAAAATTGGATTTTTCCAATTATCTAATAAAAAAAAAAGTTGGTCGGGATTGGAAACGTGCCCGGTTGGCGATAGGCTTGCCACCTATCACATTATGGGACAGTATCTTCGGCTAGTCGTGGGTGCCCTGGTTGTGCCTCTGCCTACCTCTTCGGGGATATGGGCGTGAAGATACTTTTTTTAACAAGAAACTCATTTAGAAGGTAATCAGAACTCGCGTTAACGGATAAGAAAGGAAATAAAAATTTCGCCACAGGATTTGAATCCTCAATACTCAGTAGCTCAAATGGTTAGAGAATCGTTAGCTTCAGAAAAAAGGTTACAGGTTTAAATTCTATTTGGGTCAAATATATTTTTCTTTAAAATGTGAATACTGAATTGAATTGTCAATCATATTATAAATAATTAAATAGTCATATCATAAATAATTAAATATCTCTTGACAAGTTACACAAATTGAATCTCACCTCAAAGTAAGCAAATTATATGCTTGTGTTATGGGTGTAAGTCAACGATTTTAATACAAAGAAATACTTAAATAGAAACCTAAATAAATTTAATAAACACCAGACCCGGAAATGCAGACATCGAAATGTTCATCACACAAATGCCTGCCCCCGTCGGGAATCGAATCCGAGCCCCGCGGCAACGGTTAAATTCCAAAATTTAATCAAATCGGTCGTCATTCATTTATTTTTAAAAATATAGACCATCTGCCTTTCTTGCCAGGCAGCTCGTAAGAGGCGAGCGTAGGCTTATCATCACTAACACCGTGACATCTGACTAGGTGGAGTTTCGCAGTGACTCGCCCGAATTGGTACCACCGCCTTACCTATTCCTGCCGCCATAACGTCATGACGTGTTCCGGTTCGGAGGGTAAGGTAGCCGGTAAACTTACTTTTGTTCGAGGCCTAGCATCCTGACCTCGGGATGGCAACGCACCATTACCATCTTTGGTGTCTCTAGGCGGCGTGAATTTCTTACCATCAGGAAATCCGTTTTGCTTGTTTGCTTTCCTACAACATAAAAAAAGTATAGATGAAATAAATTTTCTTTATAGATTAAAATAACAAAAAACAGGTGTTAGCATTTTCCTTGTTTTAAACATCATATTGATCTTTATTACACACACGCTAAATAATTCTCCATTAGGCTGAATCCAACTCGTTCGTCACCATCAAACATTTGCTTAAAATTTGAATATTTTAGGAGATTTAACGCATTATAAGATGAACCCGATATTTCCATATATTTTCCAAAGTTATGAAAAATTAAGAATAAAATTTTAGGCTTTAGGGTGGTATTTAGTATTTATAATCAGGGTATAGTATTTATAATCGCCTCTGTGGTCTAGCGGTTCAGGTGCTGGACTTGACTGCATGAGGTCCCGGGTTCGAATCCTGGTTCGGGCAACAAAAAGAAAACTTTGGTTTTTCCTATCCTCCTCCTCCTAATAAAAAAAAATGTTGTACGGGATTGTATATGTGCCCGGTTGGCGATAGGCTTGCAGGTAGCAAGCAAGCACCTTGTGGGACTCCGTGTCTTCGGTTAGTCGTGGGTGCCCTGGTTGCATCTCTGCCTACCTCTTCGGTAATATGGACGTGAAGATACTTTAATTAATAATTCAAATATATATCGTTTAAAATTAATGATTCAAATTGTAATCCACTACAGTGACCAGATCACGAATAGAGTCCGAACTATGGAATTAAACTAACTGGTCACGTCCCTCACCAACTTTGTCGAAGAACTCACTACAGAGCCTTTACCATGCGTCGAGAATACGTTCGGTAAGTTACGTGTCGAAATCCATGACACTTTTGGTCTAACAATGTGTTTCTCTTAGTTACCAATAGAGGCGCTGTTCAAAGTTTCCATAAAAATAATTTACTAGCAGCAATTTACTAGTATAGTAAACTTGACAAGCCGTAAACTCATGGTAACCCGTCCCTGGTTCGCTTTTGAGGTCAAAATATAGTCAACGCCAACAAAGGACCACAGATGCAAACTCAGCGAATTTCCTAAATCTTTGAGAAACCAAAAAAATAATTTTAGACCCTCAGGTGGTGTTATATCTGATCAGGGTCAGCTCTCAATGCGTTTGTGGAATAAGTGTTCGTTAACGGCACGTTTAACACTGAAGTATACTTCAAATATACTTGACCTAAGGACTTGAATAAGACGCCATTTTTAAGTCTAAAATATTGTTTGCGTTTCATAAATATATAATTTTATTATCTATAATATAAAAAGGAATCGCTAAATGTGTTGGTAAGCGCATAACTTTCGAACGGGTGGGCCGATTTGGCTAATTCTTTCTTTATTGTGTTAGTTATTATCAGGAGACGGTTCTTATGAAGAGAAAAATGGGGAAAGTTGCAGGGAAAAAGGGAAAAATAATACTTTATTATTTCTCATACTGAACGGGTGAAACGAAGTTCGCCGGGGCAGCTAGTCTATAATATAAAAATAAATTGCTCAATGTGTTGGTAAGCGCATAACTTCCAAACGACTGAACTGATTTGGCTAATTCTTTTAGTATTGTGTTAGTTACTATCAGAAGAATGTTCTTATGAAGAAAAAACTTGGGAACGATGCAGGGAAAATGGGAAAAACATTATTATTATTATTCCCCGTACAAACTGAACGGGTGGAACGAAGTTCGCCGGGACAGCTAGTTTTTAAATAAAAATAAAGGTGTCTAAACGTGGTATCTAATGGTGACTCCGAATGGTGGTGGTAGGTATAGGTAGCGTACCACAGTCTAATAACGGCAAGCGCTGACATATTTCGTGTTAACATATCGTCCTCAGTTTGTTAACGCACCAATACTACCTTTGGTTTCTTACCACCAGACAATCCGTCAGTTTGTTTGACTTCCAATATCATGAAAAACAGTTTGTAGCATTGCGGATGGACGCGGATCAGCCTGACGAGTGACGATGATGATGAAAGTTAAAAAAATTTTCGGTAAAACCGGACATATTAGAATAGAGTAGAACTAGCTGCCCGCCCTGCTTCGCTTCGGTTATTCAAGAATAAAAATCTTACTATTATTATAAATGCGAAAGTTTGTGAGTATGTCTGTATATGCCATCATGAAATTAAAATATTCAATCTCTGGTTCCTCAAAATATATCTTTATATATATATTTCTAGTGCATTTGTATGTCCCTAAGCTCCTCCTAAACGACTGGAGCCGTTTTGAAGATATTTTTATGTGTGTTTTAGCCGACGACACTAAGTCCCACAATGTGATAGGTGGCAAGCCTATCGCCAACCGGGCACATGTCTAATCCCGAGCAATACTTTTTTGTTAGAAAAATGAAAAACTCAATTTTCTTTTTGTTGCCCGTCCCGGGAATCGAACCCGGGACCTCAAGCAGTCAAGTCCAACAACTGAACCGCTAGACCACAGAGGCGAAAATAAAATGAAATTGGAAATATAACCCACGGAATATTTTCCGTGACCACAGAATTTTTAAATTTGGTAACAAACTAATTTTATAAGTTGCTAACTGACACGGCAGATGTTGTTCTGCCATAGTTTTGATGTGATTTTAGTAAAAAAAACCTTATCACTTAGGGGTATGAAATGAGATAGTAACCGATTCTCAGAACTACTCAATATACTCACAAAATTTCATGAGAATCGGTCAAGACGTTTCGAAAGAGTACGGGAACAAATATTATGTATCGAAAATTTTATATGTAAGAGTAAGTAATATTTACAGATAAAAGGTAAATTGGAAAAACCATAAATTATTAGTAACATCATATCACAAAAATATTTTACGGAACCTTTAAGCCGACGATTTAAGTTTAAAATCATATCATTAACTCGGTATAGCCATTCTCAAGTAACAAAAGAAGTTACTTGCACGATTCAAAACTTTATTTTTTAAAGATAAAAATAACGTACCAAAATAAAAACAAACACTGCCTTCACTAACTGCCTACTTTAGTTAACGATGCCAATTCAAAGCGGAATCGATTCTTACTCGAATAAACTTCTCTTCTAAATGTAAATCACTCTTGTCACATAACCCTGTCGCTACCGGAGGGTCTTTATTACCATAGGCGATAAAACATATTTATTCACCTTTAGATTTCGGGAGGTAATTTCCGTATACGTTGTTTAGAATAAACATGGAGTGGGAGAGGTTTTACAGTCCTTTGTTCAATTTTAAACTTTGTTGTGCACTTTTATCCTCGGAATTTGTGAAACTTCATTTAAATTATGTAAGAATTCAGCTGCACAGTGTCAGTACTTATGTTTTAGTCGACTCCAATTAGGAAAAGGTTATCTATTTGTCTACAAATTTTCATTAGTTTTTTATGTTTTCTATTATTAAGTAAATTGTGAAGGGATTTCTATAATTCTTTTATTTTAAAATAGGTCATCGTTTAGAAGTAGTCCCGTATTGTTTAAGATTCGAAAAGTCGTTTTTTATATTTAAACTAGCTGCCTGTTCCGGCTTCGCTCGGACGGTAATTTTTTTTATCATAAAATTGAGATGTCAGCTATCCTATCTTTCAAGTTGGATCAAACTGCTTACGGTGTGCCAATTTAAATTAAAATCGGTTATGTAGTTTAGGAATCCATCGCGGACAAACATCGTGACATGAGATTTATATATATTAAGATTAAACTTAATAATGAACATTTTTTTGATTACCTCAATGGTGTATTAATGAAATCAGAGTTGATTTCTCTGCTGTTTTACTACAGTTTAATTATTTGACTTCAACAAAATTTTCCAATCGGTTTTGATTTTACTTTTATGCACAAATGTACAGTATTGTACAGTAGATAACATAATGCCACTACAAGTCAGCCAGTAGGCATAGTCGAGATCATTGTAGGTGTACAGAAATGTATTGTAAGAAAAATATATTTGAGAATGGAATATAATTTTTTTTTTATGTTATAGGAAGGCAAACAAGCAGACGAATTTCCTGCTGTTAAGAAATTCACGCCGCTTAGAGACACCAAAGCTGGTAATGGTGCGTTGCCAACCTGAGGTCGGGATGTTAGGCCTCGAGCAAAAGTAAGTTTACCGGCTACCTTACTCTCCGAACCGAAACACGTCATGACGTTTTGGCGGCAGGAATAGGTAAGGCGGTGGTACCAATCCGGGCGAGTCGCTGCGAAACTCTACCACCTAGTCAGATGTCACGGTGTTAGTGACGGAAGCCTATGCTCGCCTTTTACGAGCTGCCTGGCACAGGAAGGCAGATGGTCTATTCTACAAAGGAGCCCGGACCAACACGGGCATTGAACTATAAAAATAATACAAGGAAATTACAGCAACATATTTTGGGGTTCTGTTATTATCATTTCAATAATAATAAACCATAATAAAATAGCCTGGAACGAGATGGCAAAGTGGAATCGGTTAGCCGATTTTTCAGAGTTAAAAAAACATACCAAAATAAATGCGAACATTCTTGTAAAAGTGGATGCCGATTTTTGAAAGTTAAAAAAACATACCAATATAAACACGAACGTTGGTTTGTTTTTCTTTTACGTCACTAGTGAGCGATGTTATGACACATTTTTATGTGTGGACATAGAAGGCATGAGTCATACACTACTTTTTATCCCGATATCTAACGGGTTAATTTGAGAGAGCTAAATCATTTCAAATTACAGGTGTACCAGCAAGCAAAATTTATTTATTACTAGCTGTCCCGGCGAACTTCGTTCCACTCGTTCAGTTTGTATGGGAAAAAGTAAAATGTTGTTTTTCTTAGTTTTCTCGCAAGTGTTTTCCTTTTTCTTATCTTTTAAACCTTCCCTGGACTTAAATAAATAATTCAACACCAAAATTATCGAATTAGGTTCAGCCGGTCTCGAGTTTTAGCGAGACTAACGAACAGCAATTGATTTATATATATATTATAAATTTTTCGTGAGTTCCGTTTGTATTGTAAGGTTAGGGAAATAAAGATTATATTTATTTAAATTTATAAATATTTATCATCTATGGACAAATTAAACAAAATTAATGTAACCACAAATTAAACAAAAGATATACTGGTTTTATAAGTGTTTATTAAGTACTTATACATAAAAATCCTTAAATATTTACCAGAATAAATTTAATAAACACACCCAGACCCAGAAAGTAGGTACTTCTAAATGTTCATCACATACCTGTTAGGAATCGAACCTAAGCTTTAAAATAGGTGGGTGGCGTTAGACGTAAACGCTAATCTCTCGACAAATGAGGCGTTCAATATACACTTATTAGTGGTAAACGCTTGTACTGTTCCGCTATACACTTTATTTAACACTTTATGCTATAGCCAACCAGTTTCACTTGTTACAGCACCATGAGGGCTTAACTAAAGATAAAAGTCTGTTTTTATATAACGTTCAGTACCTATTTGGTTGTAAGTTTAACAAGTATAGATTCTAATGTATATATACTTGCATCTTCACGCCCATATCCCCAAAGAGGTAGGCATAGGCACAACCAGGGCACCCACGACTAGCAAGCTCTAGCACTAAGCCCACAATGTGATAGGTGGCGGGCCTATCGCCAACCGGGCTCATATCCAATCCCGAGCAACATTTTTTTTATGAGAAATTTGGAAAAAACCAATTTTTTTTGTTGTCCGACCCGGGAATTGAACCCGGGACCTAATGAAATCAAGTCCAACACCTGGACCGCTCGACCACAGAGGCGATACTAATAATAATGTATACTTATTTGAATCTATTCTTGCTCTCGTCGGCACTTGGTGGAATTCCATTGTATATACACGTTTTTTTTGTAGTTAACACTTGTTTTTATCCACAATACTGTGATAATACACATACACAGTACTGTATGTAATATAATATTGATGATAAATACAAATGTTAACTACAAAAAAAACATGTGTACAATTATTTTTTTTATATTTGATATTTTCCATCGTCGGCACTTAGTAAAAAAATATTTATTTTTTGGTTTTGGTTTCTTTAAAAATATTTATTTTTTTGTTAGGTCTGACATTATCCACACTTTCGAGTTTATATACTTTTAAGATATTTAGTTGCATGAAAAAAGGTCCTTCATTGCGTATCACTGAATCGTCAAAATGATAAGTAATCCTTCAAAAGCCCAAGCTAAGCTGCCATTTCAAGTCAAATCATCTGTTAGTTTGACAAAAACTTGGCTATTGCGTGTCGTGCCATGTATAAGGTATGGTTCCGTCTGTTATGTGGTAGGGATTTCTATAAGCTTACATCTTTTTTTTTTAATTTTATTGGAAGGCAAATAATTAGAAGAATTTCCCGATGGTAAGAAATACACTCCGCCTAGAGACACCAAAGGTAGTAATGTTGCGTTGCCAACCTGAGGCTGGGTTGTTAGGCTTCTGTCTAAACGTTTAGTTATTTACCGAACCAGTGTGGTTATTCAGTATATTTTTAGTGATGATCACTGGGTAAAGTTTATGTCAAATAGCTGTCAAATGACGTCATGTGTGTTTGCTATCTCTATTGTATCTCTGTTGGTCACTGGAGATAGCAAATACAAAACACGTCATTTGACAGCTATTAGATGTACACTTTACCCAGTGATCACCTAATGGCTGAATCGATTTAAATGGAATTTTAGTATAACAATAGATTAAACTTTGAAGAATGATGCAGACCTTTTGTCTTGATCTGTTAGCGGGTTTTCGAGCTACATAACTTTATTGTGGGTAAAAATACGGGTAGCAGCGTGTTTCCTATATGTTTGAGTCAACTAACTCTCATAACATTATTTTTAACCTCCGAAGGAAATAAGGGTTGCTATAAGTTTGACGTGCTGTGTGTATATCTATGTGTCTGTCGTTCTATGACATAATAACTTTTGAACGGATAAACCGATTTTGATACGGAGTTTTTGGTTTAAAAGATAAAATGATTAAGATCGTTAATTTTGGGATCATTAATTGAATTCATACGTTTTTTGTATTTTTTTTTATTTACAAGACAAACGACCTAGCGAATTTCCTGATGGTGAGAAAATTAGCCTTGCCTGTAGACTCAAGTCAAGTCCAACACCTGAACCGTTAGACCACAGATGCAACTTAGTTTTAACATATCTTACGAAACTGTTACCTTTCCTGATTACGGAATCCCAAAAATGACGGATGCGAAAGTGGCCGTTGATATTGTGCCAGACCGCACTTGCCACACAAAAGCGTACATTACTCAGCTAGCCGAGGAAAAACCTCATCCTAGAGCATACGTGCTTTAGAGTAAGTGTATGCATGGGCCGGGATTCTGTATAGAGGGGGGCAGACTAAGATTCTAGACTATCTTTTTAAATCATGTTTTTTTTTAATCATGGTTTTATCACGAGTATCTGACATCCCCATAGAGATGGAATCATAATTAAAAAAAAACTTATTTGCTAGAAATAGATTATTTGGACGAGTGGCTAGCGTACACGCCAAATTATACCGACCAACCGTAAGGCTTAGGTTCGATTCAAATATAAAAACAGACTCCCCTCTGGGCACTCCTAACTGATTCACG
>NJDD01009742.1:79510-92336 GCA_002245505.1 Calephelis nemesis
TGCCGCCATAACGTCATGACGTGTTCCGGTTCGGAGGGTAAGGTAGTCGGTAAACTTACTTATGCTCGAAGCCTAACGTCCCGTTGGTGTCTCTAGGCGGCGTGAATTTCTTACTCACAGGAAATCCGTCTGCTTCTTTGCCTTCCTATAACATAAAAAGAGGAATGGTAGTTTTTGTACGAATAGTAAAAGATCTAACTACGGTCGTTCGTTATCAACTGTTTTCTTGAAACATTTTGTGTAACTATGTGTAACGCTTCCTCACTTTTATGCCCGGTTCCTATAATCAACGAATCGTAATCCGTCAGCTAAACCATTCGTAGATTGTTCAAAAGTAACGGAGCGCTACCAATATTTTCAAAAAATGTTTAGAATCAATAGTCGGAAACGAGCAACCATGGTTAGTAATCTTACTAAGCGTATAATATACTACCATCCGTAAATCAAAACGACTCATTTTTTGAATATAGGAACCGGGCATGAAGCAAATTACCAATGGTAGGTAATACCAAAGACAATGTATGTTAATCTCTGGTAATACTAACGGATTACGGTACGTTGATTATAGGAACCGAGCTTTAGTCGAAGTTTCGTTATTATTAATTAGTGAACAAAGATGATGGTTCAGAGTTAGTATAGTTTATTGGTAGCTAGTTAAAAGCGACTTCGTCAGAATATACGATTTCCGTATAAACTTTCATACCCTATTATAATCCTTCGGAGTTTGGAGTATTTTAACAATAGCCAACGTTTAAACACGGATCTTTAGCTTTATGCACATAAATTTTATGAAAATCAGTTCAGCAGTTCAGCCGTGAAAAAGCAACAGACAGAAAGGCTTTGGTATATATAACATTAGTATTTTATACATTACTAGTTGACAATCACTGTTCCATATCTATTCCATATATTATATCATCAAAGTAAAAAACTCTGTACGACCTATTACCTATTACCTTATTTACCTTACCTTTCTTAAATATTTAAGAATGGCATGAAAATCGACTTCTACCATGGTAGCCTGCTAGGCAGCTCGTAAAAGGCGAGCATAGGTTTACCGTCACTAACACCGTGACATCTAAACAGGTGGTAGAGTTTGGCAAGGACTCGTCCAGTAAATAATTATAGTGTAAAAACAACAGTATGAAAATAAACGTAGCAGGTACTGAATAAAAATAAGATGTGTTTGCTAACAGATTCATTATATTGAAAAACTAACGGCCCGCTTCGGCTTCGCACGGATATAAAATATACACATAAACTTTCCTCTTTAATCACTTTAACCATTAAAAAAAACCGCATCAAAATCAGTTGCATAGTTTTAAAGATTTAAGCATACAAAGGGACATAGGGACAGAGGAAGCGACTTTGTTTTATACTATGCAGTGATACAAGCTCATAAACAAAATTAATGTGAAGGTAATTGTGAAGGTTTGAAATCGCGCGATATTAACTCAGTAGTGCGTATTGTTTTAAATTTTAATTATTAGTACCACCGCTTTACCTATTCCTGCTAACATAACGTCGAGTGCTTGCCGTTGACATGTTCCGGTTCGGACGGTAAGGTAGCCAGTAAGCTTACTTTTGTTCGAGGCCTAACATGCCGGCCTTAGGTTGGCAACGCACCATTATCACCTTTGGTGTCTCTAGGTGGCGTGAATTTTTTACCATCAGGATATCCGTCCTCTTGTTTGCCTTCCTATATCATAAAAAAAAGGCTTCGGCTCTATCATCAAAGCAAAATTTCATATTAATCGGTAGCTGTGAAGTGGATCCAATTTAACTTATTAGTTTCTACCTAAGCAACACACAAACATTTTTTTTTCACAACATGAAATCATAATATAATTCTTTTTTGATGAGGTACAATTTGCTTTCAAAGAAAGTAAAATCAAAAGAAAGATACACATTTTTAAATCAAAGCTTTTCTTGATTTAAAACATTCAAATAAAAACTCAATCAACGTTGTTTACAGGATCGGAAAGATATTTATTTTCTCATTTTAATGTCATAAAAAAATTAAAATGATTATGTAAAATAAAATTTTAAGCGAAATGTCAAGAGCAGATTACTTACCATAACTTTTTAATTACTTAAAGGAGATGTCATTTTCACACTGCGGAAGGTCTGTTTCCGTTATGTTAATAAAACAAGAAAGAGTAAAATATAATTAAAGTATTAGAGATTAATTAAACTTCGAATACGAAAATGTTATTGGACATAGACACGTAAAGATTTAGATTTATGAAAAAGAAAACCAACTTTGTATATTAAACTTGGCTTAAATTTTTTTAGTGATTACTTATTTTCAATTATAATAATTACTAGCTGTTTCCCGCGACTTTGTACACGCCTTGAACTGTATCTAATTAGTAGTTTTTGCGTGAAAACAGACAAACTGACAAAAATTTAATAAAACTAATTTTGAGTTCTATTTGCCGTAAACAATATGTAGCAATAACCGTTTTAAAAAAAATGTTTTATGTACATATCTAGTTTTATTACTATTTTATGACATGTATAGATACCGAGCAGTACGATAAGTGCATTATAAGTTCACGTTAGATTCTCATAATGTTTCTTCTTGCATATGGGACAGTAGATAATTATAGTGCAAAAACAACAGTATGAAAACAAACGTAGCAGGTACAGAATAAAAATGAGATGTGTTTGCTAACAGATTCATTATATTGAAATACTAACGGCCCGCCCCGGCTTCGCACAGATATAAAATATACACATAAACATTCTTCTTCAATCACTTTAACCATTAAAAAAACCGCATTAAAATAATTTGCGTAGTTTTAAAGATTTAAGCATACAAAGGGACAAAAGAAGAGACTTTTTTACACTATGAAGTGATACAAGCTCATAAACAAAATTAATGTGAAGCTAATTGTGAAGGTTTGAAATCGCGCGATATTAACCCAGTAGTGCGTATTGTTTTAAATTTAATATCTGCACTTGAGTTTCCTCTGATATCGACTTAATGTCAAAGCGGAGCTAACGATTAACAACACAAATGTTTTTATAAACTTCGTCGTATCTTAATGAATATTCAGAGGTTTAGTCTTGCATTACGGGTAAGGCCGTGGTTTAAGGATAAACGAAGATGCAAGCGGGATTAATAGTCAGTTATATCTAGGCACAACAAAGAGATTTGCTAAGTTATTTAAGTAACTATTTAATTTAATTTATTCATTTTAAAAGAAGAATTTAAACATTAAGTTTCTATAAAATTACTTAGCTTAACACTAAAGATGCATTTAACTAGTAAACCTTCAGATTAACATCCTGGCATAATCCACCTGGCACCAGAAAGAAAAGATTATTATTATTAACATTTTTTTTATCTTCATTATATAGAAATACAAACCGGTCTGTTTGTATTGGATATATTAAAATTGTTTCTTTTAGTTTCCTGGCAATTTTTCTCTTTTAAACCTTCCCAAGGCTTAGCCAAATAATTCAAAACCAAAATTAGCCTAGCAATAACATAGGCTAAAGTGCTCCAAGGCTTTAATTGACATTTTTAAATGAAGAAACACTTGTACTGTTTTACGAATCACTTATAATTTATTATTCTATAAATAGCCTACCGGTTTCGCTTATGACAGCATCATCAGGGCTAGAACTTAAAATTTAATTGACATTATTTTTTTTTATTACACTGACTTACAATGACAACTTAAACCTTGAAGTACTGTAGTATATAGCTATTAATAAGATGGCTATATTGTAGAAGGGTATTGGTTCTCTTACCATCAGGGGAACCGATTGCTACCGAAGTCGATGACTTTCGAATGATTGTCATTAGTTTTAATAGTGCATACTAAAAATAATTAAATATTAATGTTAAAAAAATATGTAGCAGTTAACTAAATCTCAAAAATGCCTCGTGGAGATCTTGTAATGTAACGTATACTTTCACGGTTATAGGATGAAGTTAATAAATGTTTTTTAAACACATTTTAGCATGAAAACAAAATGTATATAGATCAAAAAATTATGGTAAATAGTTTAATACCTATTTAATATAAAAAATAAATATTTGAATTGAATATCATATAGAGTATTCAAGAGGCGAATTTTTGGGTTTGGATTCATTGTTTAAAATGTTTATGTTTTCCCCGTGTTGGTCCGGGCTCCTTTGCAGAATAGACCATCTCCCTTCCTGCCAGGCAACTCGGTAAAAGGCGAGTATAGGCTTACCGTCACTAGCACCGTGACTTTTGACCAGGTGGTACAGTTTCGCAGCGACCCGGATTGGTATCACCGCCTTATTCCTGCCGCCATAACGTCATGACGTGTTTCGGTTTGGAGGGTAAGGTATCCGGTAAACTTACCTTTGCTCGAGGCCTAACATCCCGGCCTCAGGTTGGCAACGCACCATTACCACCTTTGGTGTCTCTAGACGGCGTGAATTTCTTACCATCAGGAAATCCGTCTGCTTGTTTCCCTTCCAATATCATAAAAAAAGGTAATTAACATTTTTGTCACAGCAGAGATCCGACAACCATTTATTAACGAACATAAAACTTCTTAAAAAATGATAAACGCAACAGTTACATGGCTGTTTGCAGCTCTTAATTATTGAGTGACATGTCTGGAAGTCGGGAGTATTCTTTGGAAATTTTGACTTATTATAGATTGATTTTAATTTTCTTTAAGTATCGAGATACCTTATAACTTATTTTACATCGATGATTTTATTTCTAGCAATCGTATTTTATATCCACTGTGAAATTCGTCAAATATCTAGGGCTCATTCCAATTTGAATGGGCTCCTCAATAAGTGAATGAGTGAATGCAATTTATTATGCACCTAAAATTGCAATGTTGACACTGTTGCACTTATATGAATGAGTGAGTGAATGCAGTTTATTGTTCACCTAATTGCAATATTGACACTGTTGAACTTATTTTTGATACAACTTATGGATCATATAGGCAATCTTATGACTTTGGAGCGATCTCTGCGAGAGAACCTAATAGGGTAAAGGAGAACATTTATGTATATTTACAATTAAGTTAGGGGCTATGTAGGGCAAACATTTTTAAACTTAAACATAAAAAATTATAAACATAAAAAACCTACATTTCACGAGTATAATATAGTTTAGTTATGATAAATAACCTAAAAAAAACAATAAAATATGATAACTATTACTCTACATCACTATACAATTATTAATAAAGATATAAAATATTTTAAATCAAAATGCACAACATAGAAAAGAGAATTACATAAGATTAACCAGATTTTAACTTTTATATTCGCTGAGAGTTTATAAAATAACTTTAAAATGAACCTCAACTATCCGAAAGTTTTAGCATTTGAATTTGAGCTGGCAATAAATTCCTAAGACGAAAATAATCATCTTTCTTTAGAAGATGTAAGAACAATAAATATAAAATTGATGTACGTTTAGGAGATTTAAAAATTCATAATTTTAGATTTTCTATATTTTTAGTAAGCAAGTAAGTATCTTCACGCCCATATCATCGAAAGGGTAGGCAGAGGCACAACCAGGGCTAGTGGAAGACACTAAGTCCCACAATGTGCTAGGTGGCAAGCCTATCGCCAATCGGGCACATATCCAATCCCGAGCAACAATTTTTTCACTAGAAATTGGAAATATCACAATTTCCTTTTGTTGCCCAACCCGGGATTTGAACCCGAATTCTCATTAAGTCAAGTCCAACACTTGACTTGACTTACAATATATTATATTATATATTATTATAGTACATTTTAGGCGCTGTAAATCCATTTTTTACCTAAATTAACATATCGCTTAGTCTACCAGAGATAAATTAGAGCCCACGGTGGATTTTTTTTTAATCTTCAAATATTTATAGAAAGATAAATATTCAGCTTTTGTGTTTGTAACCTCTACCTTAGTAAACTTCTCGGTATGAAGTTCGGTGAAGGATTAATTTCTGTTCCTTATTAATAAAGTTCCCGCCAACGCCAAATCCCATCGCATGTTCTTGTTTTGTTATAATTGAAGCCTTGTTTTTGTTTTCATCTTGCCAGACTTAGTCTGAAATTTACGGCCTAGTGACTATAAAAATATTACATTGAACTATTTTGAAAAACAACAAATATGGCGGCTGCAAATTATTTTTATTCAATTAAGTACTTGGCTATAAAATGGCCACCAACATCTTAAGCAACGCCACCTAGCTGAATGATTTACCATCGCATCCCATTTACGTATACGAGTATATTTAAATAAGCACGCAATACACATGAACATACAAAAATAATGTGTATTGCATGTCAATTCGAATATACTTACAACAAAATTCCTGATAATCTTAAATCACTTCCATTAAGCGATTTCGAAAAAAGGTATTCAACTTACTTTTAGAGAAAAATTAATTTAGTATCAAAGATTTTCTTGCAGATAAGAATAAATAATAAAGTATTTCTAATATGATTAATTTAATTGCAGAATGTCGGGTACGCAGGAGTTTGTTTCGCCGTTTCTTCTCCTGTCTGGCTAGGTTTGGAAACGGTGGTAGTTTACGGTAGACAGGGATAAATTAATTTATATTCTAAAAATTGTTTGTATTAATAAATAATCATGTACCTAATTAATACAATAAACAGTGTATAAATAGTAGGTAAATAATTAAATTAACTAATTGATTAATATCTAACTATTAAAATATTTGCACACCAAAAGTTGGTAGAATATGTAGAAACACCTAAATAATTTTGCAACATCTTTGTAACACTCATATTCCGCAAATAAATATTTTTTCTTTCTTTCTTTACTTCTGCAATTAGAAATTCAGTTATTTGTTTAATTTCAATAAATGATTCGAACTCATTACCAAATATTGTGCGGCTGCAGCCGTCAACCATAGAAATAGGAAAATTCTTAAGAATAACAATAGAGTTTTGGCGCCATCGAGAGAAAAGATGGTCGAAGTTTTTTCATAATTATTGAATTTAAGTTTATATTGAAATTGAAATTAGTAAATTTTGGTGGCATTTTGTACATTTTTTATCAGTGAAATTGCAAAAATGAAATAATCAAGAAGAAATCAGCATATCGTGTATTTCCTCGTTGCCGCCAAATCTCACTAGGTATATGAGTAATGAGGCCAACGCTTTACTCAAGACCCTGACATGACTTTTATTGACGACTTGTGGCTAGTTTTGAATAATTGAAACCCGATTTTGGTAAATCGGTTAACTTTAACAAATTTAACAAATTTGTACTTGACTAATGGCAAAATGCTAACGCGAATGCCAAAAACTAAAGAAATTTTCTTAGATAGATATAATAATACTGTTGGAATCGAAGTATAACTAAGCAACATCTCTTTGTCTCTTTTTAACAGATGTTGATATTACGAAATGTGCTACTTTAATTGTCTATATTTTATTTGAGGTTCCCAGAAAAAAAAGTTGACGAAATATGAACGGGATACCATTGGCATTGAACATAGCAATCACCGTCAATCGTAATAAGAACTTATTGAAGTGATTGACACGTCTACCCTTTGGCAACTAATACTGAAATTGAGTAAATTTTACAGTACTGAAAGTACTGAAAGTCTTCTATTAGATAAAACATATGATCTCGAAGGACAACTTGTTAAAGAAACCTTATCAAACAAAAGATAATGATTTGAACTACGCGTTTCTAAACTATAGCCAAGTTTTATTTATTTTCTTCTCCTCTTTGAGAAAACGAGGCAAAATAATTCCTATAGTTCCGTTCCGAGGCCGTTCAACAGACAGAGGAACAGTTGAAAATCCTAAAAATGTGTTCTGCGGTCAATTTTTTGTAACCTAAGTACACATATTTTTCCAAATTTATTTAAATGTACAGAATTTGCTCTTCTGAAATTTTATTACATAATAGATACGGATACTAACAAAGTAAAATCATGTTTTTTGGTTGCCAACAAGATGACAAATAAGAGAACTGGCAATAAAATAGTTTCAAAATAAATTGACAAATGAATGACAACTACACAGTGTTGCCGACTTTATTATAGGAAAAAAAGTTAAGGGGAAGTATTCTCGTGTAAACATATCATTGTATTCTACTTTAGATTATTACAATATAATTTGACCGCATTGAGATTGCAATAAAACCGACTTTGAATTTCACAAGTATGTCATATGTCATTTAAATGTAGAAAAATTGATATCTTTAATAAATATCCCTGAACAAGTTACACAAATTGAATCCAATCCCAAAGTAATCAAATTTTATGCTTGTATTATGGTTGTTAGTCAACGACTCTTATGCAAAGAATTTCTTACTAGATACCTGAATAAAATTTTCAACACACAGACCCGGAAATCAGTCGTCTATATGTTCATCACATAAATGCCTGCTCCCATCAGGAATCGAACCCAAGCCTCATAGTTGATTAATGTAGTTAGGCGTGTAGGCTAGCCAATCGACCAACGAGGTGATCCAGACTTGGTATCATGGGACCACCTTGAGAGTAAGTTCTTTTGAATAAAAACAAATCATTTTTAACATAATATGTTTAGAAATTACAGAGAAATCTATTAACATACATACCTACATAAAAAATAAACAGGAGTCGTACATACGCCAACCTCGATTTTCCAAGTCGGTTATTATTAATGCCTCATTACTCTCTGTAGCAGACTTAAAGTTTTTCAAACGAATTTTAGCAAAACCTTTTTTGACTGTAATTCTTATTTCCGTATTTCTTTTGTCCAATTAATATAATAAATTCGAAAATTTGGTAAAGTGGTTACAGGTATCAACACTGGCTAAATTGTACACAGT
Source organism: Calephelis nemesis (assembly GCA_002245505.1). Lineage (NCBI taxonomy): Eukaryota > Metazoa > Arthropoda > Insecta > Lepidoptera > Riodinidae > Calephelis > Calephelis nemesis. The sequence goes on from NJDD01009742.1 coordinate 88,306, forward strand.
ACATAGCAAAATTTGACAAATAAGAGAACTGACAATTGTTGACAAATAAGTTGACAAACAAATGACAACTACACTGCATGAAAGTACTGCCACTTCAAGGCCAACTTCATTGTATGAAAAAAATAGGGGAAGCATTCAGATTGTGTAAACATTGTATTATATTATACTTTAGATTACTTTAATATAACTTAAAATCTTAACGAACTTTTATTTAATTTTAAATTTAATATTATAACTTAACCACATTAAGATTGCAAAAAAATCGACTTTGATTTTTACAAGTATATCTTTTAAATGTAGAAAAATCTACATTTTATCACTTTCTTTGGGATGCCATAATCAGATTCAGCCTTGGTAGCAATGGGACCACCTCATAGGTTAGCTCTTTCAAATAAAAAAAAAATATTTCTAAAACATTTTTATTAATTACAGAGACATCGATTAACGTACAATATACACATATATATTATATACGAGTCGAACATATAACAACCTTTTTTTAAGTAGGTTAAAAAGTAGCCCATGTTATCATGTCTCAATCTCATAACTAATCTATCTCGAAAACGGGGTCAAGTTACGACCTAAAAGGACAAAGAAACAAAGGTGAAACCATTCACAATAATTTTCCTCAGCTTCCACACTTTTATACCTACCACAAATTAACAAATTTTTTTGCTATCTTGTGAAAAATGGTAGAAAATGTTTCTGGCTCTCGGTGTTCCCTAATTGGAAAGGTATTGTAGCATCATTATCTTTTCCAATGCCTCATTACTTTCTGTAACAGACTAAAAGTTTTTCAAACGAATTTTAGCGAAACGTTTTTTGACTTTAATTCTTATTTCCGTATTTCTTTTGTCCTCTTAATATTATAAATGCGAAAGTTTATAAAAATGGATGAATATCTTTTACTCTTTCACGCAAAAACTACTGAACGGATTTTAATGAAACTTTACAGGAATTTAACCCCTCAAATTATCACATATGCTACAATTCATAAAAAAATATACTTTAGCACGCGAACGAATCCGCAAGTGGAAGCTAGTATTAAATAAATTACTAGAATCAATCAGCAGGCCTAATTTCGAGATTGTTTCTTGACAAAAAAATTGTGATGAGACAAAGAACAAGTAAACGACTTTTGATGTAAGAGATAATCTTTGAGACATTACATGACGTGTCCTATGCCCAGGTGTAAGGAATAGGTAAGGCCAATGGATCCCTGCAACTAGGTCTAGTTGGTAATGACTCAAAATATGTTCATCTCTTTCGAGCTGTCAACTAAGAAAGCAGATGGTCTATTCAGGGGATGATATATATACGGATAAAGACTAGTTGTAGTTAAGCCTCAGTTATTATAATTAATATTATACCCCGGGATCATGACAAGGACTGTGACATTTTGCACTCAATACACTCTGATTACCATGTAAGAGATATGGCTTGCAGATATGTAAGCACTCCGGGATATCAACCGAATAATCACATTTTTTTGACTATCTCAACACTTGGGGTCGGTCGGCATGTATCTTTCTTCTATTCATACTTATTAGCTGCTAGTTACTGTAATCTTTTAACACACCTGTCCTTCTTCACCCAATCCATTTATATCTTATTTGTCCTACTCTTCCTTCCACATTCCAGTCTTACACTCTTTTCATCACACATCTTTCATCCCTTTGCATTAGATAGTCATATCTTGCTAGTCGACTTCCTCTGTAATCTTTTCAGTCACTGATACTAGTTCCAAACTTCCAGATATCCACGTATCCACACAATTTACAAGATATTCATATTATGCCCCTCTACAACATAAGATTTATAACACAGTTTTCCATTTCACTCCATAAATTGCATGGCTTGTCTCTGACATATGAAAGACACGTTGGTACATAAACTGAGGAATTGTAACATAGAATACTATAATATATTGGAGTAGATGATGCTTTCTCACTATATTACAATTCGTGTCAATGTTACTTACTTCCGGGTTTGTGTCCATTCTGTGAAGTCCGCGTTTCGTGAATTGTCAACACACAGAAGTTATTAATTAATAAAACGTGATGTTGAAGACACGGATTAAAATACCGCCTCATAACGAGTTTTAATGATTGACCATTATTGTGTTGGAAATGTGCCCGGTTGGCGATAGGCTTGCCACCTATCACATTGTGGGACTTAGTGTCTTCGGCTAGTCGTGGGTGCAATTGTTGTGCCTCTGCCTACCTATTCGGGGATATGAGCGTGAAGATACTTTTTTTTACCATTATTGTAAAGTTTTTTTTCAATTATTGTGTTGTCGGTTCTGGATAAGTAGGTGAAGTTTCAGCTCAATTCGACATTTTTAAGTGGGAAACAAAAATTACTACGTTAAAAACCGACTTCAAAACAAAAAAGTAAAAAAATATATTAATTATATACTACCTATTATTTATATGTGCCATTTACTAATAGATTTGAAGTCGGTGCCTTCCAATTTAATACTTATAATATCTTGGCACCGACTTCAAACTTATGGGTATATGGCACTTATAAATAATAGGTACCTGGTACATTTTTTTTACTTTTTAGTTTTGAAGACGTTTTTTGACGTTCTTATTTTTTTTTAAAGTTTTAGTTTATTGCTGATATGATTTAATTTAATAAAAATGGTCATCATTTCATGATATTACCTATCGGGATAGGTAAAAAAATGCTCATAAAATTAAAAAAAAAACTTTGGGACCTATTTAAAACTATTTTGCATCAAAAAAAAGAATTACGTAAATCAGTTCAGAAACCTCTGCGAAATCGGTGTAAATACATAAAAAATATACCGGCTGAATTGACAACCTCCTCGTTTTTTGAACCCGGTTAAAAAACACGGTCTACTTCCGTTTCGCAGATGAAAAACAAGTTAATAAAAGCTAATATAAAGGTTTAAATCAAAATGGCATCTTAGTGGGTGGAAAACAGGTTCTTATTTACATAGTATACATACATACATAGATACTTAGATACACACTACGTTAATAAAAGCGTTTAAAATTGGTTTGAAGCATAATCGTTATGAAAACACCTCGTACCTCACAAAGGATTTAAGCGTGAAGGTTATTAATTATTTACCAAACATTTCCATTTAATTTCCATATATGAAGGCAATTCATAATATATTAACAATACAGTGAGCGTATTTGTGAAAACATGAGATAAGAAAATATTTGTTTTAACCCGTATAAAGCTTTTGTACTCAAAACGGAATCAAATTGACTTTATTGAGCGAAATAAATTACATAAACAAATGTGTTAACATGCCCATATCCCCGAAGAAGTAGGCAGAGGCACAACCAGGACACCCACGACTAGCCGAAGATACTAAGTCCCACAATGTGATAGGTGGCAAGCCTATCGCCAATCGGGCATCGAGCAACATTTTTTTTTATTAGAAAATTGGAAAAACCCAATTTTCTTTTTGTTGCCCGACCCGGAATTTGAACCCGGATTTTTTGGTTCCGTAGGCGAATGACACATGGAACCATTAAAATATATTCGACGTTCTTCTTTCTTTGAGTTTTAGAAATTTGTAGAAATTTGCATCAAATTTAACAAATAGGGGGTTTTGGTTGTGCACATATGACAAAGCAAAGTGCACAAATGAAATAATCATGAAGAAATTAGCGTATTGTGTATTTCCTCGTTGCCTCCGAATCTCATTACATGAGCTTGAGTAATGAGGCAAGCGCTTTACCCAAAAGCCTGACACGACTTACTGATGACTTATGACTGATGACTAATTATAATTGATTTAAATTGATGTAATAATAAATATCACTGGACAACTCACACGAATTGAATCTAACCCCAAAGTAAGCAAATTATATGCTTGTGTTATGGGTGTTAGTGTTATAATACGCAGAAATACTTAAATAGATACCAGAATATATTTGATAAGCACCCAGACCCGGAAAATGCAGATATCTAAATGTTCATCACACGAATGCCTGCCCCCGTCGGGAATCGAACCCGAGCCTCGCGTTTTGGTCGATATAGTTAAG
>NJDD01009746.1:13073-23672 GCA_002245505.1 Calephelis nemesis
ATTATATTGAGTACATTTAGTTGTGTGATAGAAGTGAGAGTGACATTTACTTCACCTTTTATTAAATTATTATTGTCATTAGCTGCTACATATATAATGACATCATGTGCTAATAAAGTACACTAACGTATAAACATTTGCGGTAAGTCACACACATATATACGAGTATATATTATATTAGGAATAGAAATGTGCCCAAAATAGATCCCTGGGGTACACCATCGTTTTTTATCCTTAGGGCTGATTTATATTAAACTTCGATGTGGTCATTATTTATTCTAGTTATTTCTACATACTGCTGTCAAGCGTCTCACCGACGGACTTGACTTCTCGAGGTTCTGGGTTCAATCCTCGGGTCTGGCAACAAAAATCAAGAAAATGTGTATTTCCAATTTTCTAATAAACCTATCGTTTCCCGGGATTGAATATGTGCTTGGTTGGCGATAGGCGTGCCACATATCATATTATAGGACTTTAGTGTCTTCGGCTAGTCCTGGGTGCTCTATTTGTGCTTCTATATGGTCGTGAAGATACTTTTTATTGTAAATCTCATATTGAAGTTGTTTATATTTTTTTTATTTTTATAAAACATTTGTTTCATTTTATGCGATAATGCGATTTTTAAGAGAGAAATTTTAAATATGGTGCAGAAACTCTTTGTAGCTAATGAACAATACGCGCCTTATTTTTTAAAGTGAAAACTTAAGAAAAAAACTTAAAAGTGGCGTTGCGCACTTTTTGGAATGGGTAAAAACTTCTAAGCTCACGTCAAGACACATGACCTGATAGATTCATAAGATGGTGCAGGGCGCTTGCGCGAATATTCGTGTTGTCATGTTTGTGTACGACAGCGCAATAAATGAATATTGTATTCTACTACATAAATGATAGTACTATTATACTGATAATCAAAGCATTTCGTGAAAAATTATTCCAAATATCATAAATGCACAACGTTATTATTCAAGCTTTCACTTCTGCCGGCACTCCCGGAGTGCATCCTATCATTTTTTTTGGAAAGCTGCACCCATCCCTTTAAAAGACAGTGTGAAATTTTGTATTGGACTTTCCGCAGTGATCAAGAAAGAAAGTCAAAATTGGTATGCGGACTACTTGTAACTAAAAAACCTGTTTATCCTTTTTTTATTAAAAATCTTCCTTCAACTCGTAAAAGAAGAGGTGACAACTTGCACAGAACTTTCTTAAGTTTTCATTGTAAGTAGCTGCAAATTGGTATTCGGACTTTTTGTTGTACATGAAAAATACTTTCGTTAATATTTTAAAATAATCTTACTTCTACCACAAAATGGGAAAGAAAATTTGATTGGAACTTTCCGTAATTTTCAAGGTGGACTTTCTAATTACACCATGCTCTTTGTTAAGAAAATAGCTAAATGATTTAACTAAAATTATATTAATACATTAAACCTAATCAATATTTATGAAAACAATCAACATCAAAAGGTAAGGAAAAGTGTTATTCACGGCTTCCGATAGATAGCTCTACTAGGTTTTATTTGAATTCACTTGAGCTATCCTTCTCTTCTGTAAGGGTGAGCTGCATTTGAAATTTTTGCGAATTTTTGTCACTTTTCTTGGATAAACATAATTAGCGCTACCATCTTTACTGGCGTAAAGGACGGTGAAAGTAATGATTCTAAGTAACTCAATCATTCAGATCTGCCGTTCCAATCCAAAAGGCTACAATTTCAGATTGAGATTAAGAAAGCGCTAGGTTGGAAAAACATTATGGGTGAAATAAGAAACACAACGCTTCACCCAAGGTCAGTTGTTAAACTATGATGCATATTTGCCTGTGCTAAATGGCCAAAATTTTTGCTTTTTTCATACAAGAGAGGCAAAAGGGCAAGTGGGTCACCTGATGGAAACTGATCACCACCGCCCACGGACATACGCAACATTAGGAGCATCACAGTTGCGTTGCCGAACTTTAAAGAATGAGTAAGCTATTTTCTTGAAGGTCCCTGAGTCATATTTGTTTTACTTTCAGCAAATGGACATTTGGAACATTTAATATGTTCGTAGTAGTGTATTAAAGTAGTGTTCTGTAGCAAGAGCGCCTCTGCATTCTGTTCTCTGTTCTATTGCAAGATAGGGGAGTGTGTACCCCGCATACGACGCAAGTGAAGACGCGAGAGAAAGCTAGTTACTAATATAACTCAAAATCATTAACATAACTGAACACGCTTAGGCGTGATGCTATGATCAAGGGAAATGGGTATTTATTTTTACTAGTGGTCGGCCGTTGGTCGAAATTCAACCATAATAAATTTTAATATCTTGTTGATAAGAATGCCATCTTCATTTCTCAAGACCAACAACATTGTTTCCAAACCTTTTTAGTTCGCCATTTGTGATCTTTTATCGTTATCGTCAATAAATTTGTTTTTGTGTGTCAAATGCATGGTAGTGTGGGTAATGTTTTATTTATTTATTTTATGTACTTTTTAAGAATTATTATTGAAACATATTAGCGTGTTGCACTTCTCCTACACATAAAATATAAGTGTGCTAAATTTTATGCTCCTGCGCCTGCGAAATTTTCGTAAAAAGGGGTCCAAAAGGGCTTTGGCATCACTTATTAATAAATAGGTAAAATAAATAGGATATAGTGCTCTAATCGACTAATATAAGTAAACAACAGGTGCACTCGCAGGTGTTTTCTTATCGGTACGTCTTGTAGTGTTCAGACTGCTGTCTAGCGCGGAGGTCATTACTGTTGATAGTATCTAGGCATAGAGACACTTCTAGATCGTAATGTTTATTCAGTTATGTTTTGGGCCCTCCGGGGGATGCACTGGTTGGTGGGCACTTACGCTAAGGAACGGGGTGGAACTCCCTGCTTCACACTTCGAGGAGTTTGCGTTGACTCGCATTCCGTGGACGTTGTAGTTGTGTAGTTTATTGTTTAATCCAAATAAAATTATTCAATTTGTAATTTTCCGCCAAAACATTTCAAATTAAATAATTTTATTTGGTTTAAAGTATGGACTTCCGCAAAGTAACGCCTTCTTCTATCAATTTAGTTTAGTGTTGCCATAGTAGAATGCTTATCTCTACGTTCACGGTGGTTTGTTTATCCACTTTTTTCCGAAACTATAAGAGCAATGCTTTTGAAACTTGATAAGTAAATGTATTCTTTGAACCGCAAAAAATAAAAATAGAGAAATAGTAATAGATTTTAGGGGTTCCCAATACCTAAACCTAAAACTCAAAAATATTTTTCATCGAATCCGTAGTTGTGGGGTTCTATCGATAGGTCTTATTAAATGATAATCAAGTTTCTACCTTATTTTTCTCTTACTAAATAGTTTGCGTGGGAGATACTTTCAAATTATTAAAATATGGGGGATATTTTAATAATTCCCTGTTACTTCTAAAATGAAAGAACGATAAAACTCAAAAATGTAAATCATGTACACTACCATGTAAACTTATACCGAAAATTGGTTTGAACGAGATCTAGTTAGTAGTTTTTTTTTAATAAGTACTGTAACGCCATTACTTAAAATAGTTGTATCAAACTGTTAAGAGATGGCGCAATTTACAGAAGTGACAAAAACTGCAATCATTGTATTCGGATCGTGCACAATGACATCGACACCTTGAAAAGTCAACTTAAGGGGAGAATACAATACAATAACTCTTTATTGTGCACCAAATACAGATAAATTACAAATACATCAAATAAAACCTAAATTACAAGATACACAAAGGCGGCCTTATCGCCAAACCAGCGATCTCTTCCAGGCAACCCTCAAGTATGGAACAAGATTTAACAGAATACTGTGCAATGGTGCTCTTAAAAATATAAAAATGCATCTACTAATAGACATAATAAATCATCCTAAAAGCAGAAACCTGTTTTAATTATAGGTATTAGAATTTAGAACAAGCAATAAAAGTATTAATCACAGAATACGGGAACGGGAAGAGAATTCCAAAGCCCCACTGCTTGCGAGGTAAAAGAACGGCTATAGTAATAAGTGTTAGGAGAGGGAACTTGAAGAGTAAAACTATCACTGGACCTGAGAAATTTTCAGTAAGTTTCAGTAACTTCAGTAAGTTGATAGTTAAGTCAGTACTTACTGAGTGCTAACCAATTGGCTTATTCGTCAATTAGCCATGACATTTTAAGATCTTAGCGGGAGGCGTGTAGTCCCAATCGCATTTGCTTAGTCACAAATGTTGAATTAACAGCTTGACGAACAACTAAACGACCAACAATAAAAAATAAACTATACCCACTTACCTACTGATTCTTGTAAAATCTAAGTTTAAATTAACAAAATTTCAATTTAATTAAATATTGTTCATCGCGACAAGCTTTTATGATCATGTTAGTTGTGCATAATGAGGTTGTAGGTTTTTAGTTAATATTTAAAAAAAAAACATTTTTTTAGAGTGCTATAATATAAGCTACTTTAAAAATATTTTTATACTATAATAAAATATTAACTATGAACTTACAACTTCCGTCCTGAGTGGGTGTCTACTCAATAAAACGACCATACTCACCAAATTACATGGCTGTAACTCCAATACTTTTTGTTCAGCGATGATGAATCAGTCAGTCATGTCAGTCAGTCAACATGTTATTTTATAAGTATAGATATGGTACTATATGTTTTATTTTGTTATTATTGCAATAAAAACATGTGTTTATTGTTACGTATTTTATTATGTTACATGTCATGATTTTTACCAACCGGGCTCAGAGCTCAGTACGATTTTCAGAGCTCAGTTGGGGACTTCCGCTTCTTAATGGACGTGAAAATGTCCTCGATATCCACCATATCGCAGCTCACTACAAACCAGCCCTTAAAGTTAACAATAGTGGAAGTTCGACTTTATTATAAACAGATAAGAAAGATAAAAGAAGAACGTATTATATTAACATAATAAATTATTATCCCTGAACAAATTACACGAATGGAATCTAACCCCAAACTAAACAAATTATATACTCGTGTCATGTTAGTGAACTATACTTATACATAGAAATAAGTACTTAAATAGACACCCCAATAAATTTAAAAAGTTTCTTCCCGCCCATCTCCCCGAAGAGGTAGGAAAAAGTACAAACAAGACACCCACGACTAAGCGAAGACACTAAGTCCCATAATGCAGCAGTAGGCAAGCCTGTCACCTACTGGGCATATATCCAATTATTAGAATTTGAAAAGCCACATTGTTATTTTTGTAGCCCGACCCAGGAACCGAACCCGGAACCTAATGTAGTCAAGTCCAACATTTAGGCCGCTAGACCACAGAGGTAATATAAATTTAATATAAGTACAGCAAGACCAGGAATATGCAGATATATAAGTATCTTTCAAACAAATGTCTGCCCCCGTCGAGATCCAACCCAAACCTCGTGGTTGGTCGGTGGATTTAAGAGGAGGCAGTCATTAATAACCCGTATGATAATAGTAGAAAATCCGAGCCTACACCGAGTTGGTAACAGAACATAATAACTTTTAAATTAGAAATCATATTGGAATTGGGTTACCCAAGTTAATCCATACCCATTTTGTATGGAGCAACGCCCACTGTGCAGGTTCTCATCGGTGCGGATTTTCAAGCCCCGGATTTCTACAGTCACCAAAGATCACGATATCATTGCTGTGAATCATTGACCTGTAAGTATATGGACATGAAATACCTACGAAAAAAGCCTGACGTTGGCTACTAAATATAGCTGCCATTTTTACATTATAAGGCTTTCCAGAAAAAGTATAGTATCGATATCGATACATAATCTATTAGTGACTATTGACAGTAAAGCTTAGGTAAATAGATAAGAGTTATTATTTACCTACCGAATGAAATTGCAACTATGAACTTACTGACTTACTTAGTTCTACCCAATTGGCTTATACCTAAAAAGCAAAATGTAATTAAACGAAAGAAAGAATATTTATTTACTTTTTAAGAGAATATTTTTTTACATTGTGGCGTGCAAATATGTTTGTTAATAATATGAGTTAATTATTTATATTTTTTATAAGATTCATTATCATTACAAAAAAATTTGGTCAGATTATGTAATCTATGTAAACCACTTGTTTTACTTTCAAGTGAGCACTTGAAAGAATTCTTATAACACTAGACTGTAATTGATATATTCAGTGGCAATGGTACATATTCTCATCTTGTCCAAATAATCTTTTCTGGGAGCTTAAAATAAAATATCGACAATTGCAACAGTACATCTTTCATCATCATCATCAACATTCATCTTGGCAAGCAAGAGAACTATCATGACGTTACTTTAAATCGACGCGAAAATGAGCATAGACAAAAATGTCGTTATCTCTTTTGGCGTACATGATATCAACATTTGTCAATAAGAGACAAAGAAATGTTGTTAAGTTAGTAGTGTAGATTCCAACGGTATTTATACAACTAAAGTTGCTATAGAACATTGTTGCACTTCTTTATATTATGTTCCTATTTCTATGTTGTGAATAGGACAGTAATGACATTTCAATACTAAAGTTGCATATGACTAATACGAGAGGGGCCAGTTTCCATACTTGACGATTTTCGTCTTCAAGAAACATCTCTAGTTTTTCGCTCTACACTTCGGCGCTGGGAAACAGTAATCCGCCTTTGCGATGCGGCCCTGCCGCCTAAGTGTGCTATGTAATACGATGTGCCCTGACTCGACACGCTCCGTCTTGTCAACAGTGGGCGCTATCCTTTAAACAAAAAAACAGTAGCAGTCGTGGGACTGCCGATAGAAGTGAAAACGGAACTATTAAGTTGAGAGTAATTAAAACTATATGCAAAAATTATATGATTTTTTTTATGTTTTATTTATTAGTTACATATGATGGGTTAAATAAATAATGAACAAAATATAAATACAAATTGGTTGAAAAAATAATTAATGTACAATTATCTTGTCAGTCAGAAATAGTCGATGTATTAGTGTATACGTGTACACAGGCTACTTCGCGTGCGCTAGTCTGGCTCTCCATAGCTATAGATATACTATTATCACTAGCATATCGGTGACGCGAACCGAGGATTTTACCCTCTACCAAAACGCTCAACTCGCCTAAAGAAGTTTTCACTTCAACACTTGAAACAAAAGCTTGTGTTACAGCAGAATAATATTTCCAAGTGTGTGAGGTTCCTTAACAACGTACGGACCACAACTTAAATCTTTATAGCCCTAAAGTCATGTGGAAATTGTTTGCTAGTTGTGAGATTAAGTTTAGTACGTAATTAGTAACAACAATAACAACATTGATGGTTCACATTTTTTTTATGATATAAACATAATCGTAAATTGTTCGAAACCATTTTCGACGCTCAGCTTAATAAAAAATTTATTGGTCTGAGTAATGATGAAAATAAAAAGTAATTTCATTTAAATTTTATCGTATTTTATAATTTCGCGTTAATTTTCAGCTCGCTACGCCTGGGAGGTAGGGGAGGTGGGGGTATTGGCATTACATAATATTTGTCATATTCATGCCAAAAGTTCATTCGTTCTTGTAGAAGAGGACCACGCAGTTCTATAGTTTGGTTCGAAGACATGTGAGGCGACCCTTCTGCTCCTACAGGTGGCCATGCTGGCAAGTCAGAATTCAATGGTATGGGATTTCTGAAAATAAAAAGAAAAGCATGTGTAATTTCTGTGTATTTGTATAATTAAATTAATAAATCAACATCGATTCCAATAGACAACAACTTTCGTATTCATAATATGGTTGTAATTAATTACAAAGTCTACCTACTAGTTTAGATAACCTCTAATCACAAAATCTTTCGTTCCCATCACTAATGTCGACAATTCATTTTAACGCGTGTACAAATTTTCAGTAAATACAAAAGAATAATTAACACGGCTACAAATTCCTAGAAAATAATACCGAGATTTAAAAAACTTAATAGGAATTTCTAGGATAAGGAAATCCATGGTTAAGCCACATAGCAAATGTTTTTGAACAGCATATTCAATAAAATACGTCGTTTACGCTATAATCAGCCTATTAAAAACATTTAAATCTATTGGTTAACTCGGGCCTAAAATAGGCAACAGAACACATTTACAACATTTTCAAAAGTTTGGTCTGTCTACCTGTCTCAGGCCGAATCCATTGAACCCATCGTTACGAAGTTTGGCAATTTTTAATCCCGCTTACTAAAGCGGTCACTGTGGGAGAGAGGGTAAAATTTTGTCTGAATCATTTCAAGCCAAAAATTTTAAATTTGGTGTACAATTTCTGTGTCAGTAATGAACAATATTATAGCATTTTTTTTTGGATATCTGCCCCCATCCCCTTAAAGAAGGGCTGATTTGAACTTTCCATAGGGTCCAAGATAGAAAGCCAAACTTGGTATGCGGCCTATTTGTATAAACCAAATATTCATAAAATACAGGAGAAGTAAAAATACACAAAACGCAAGCTTATCTCTAACTACTTCAAGTCAACCCGAAAAAATGAAGCTGTGAAAACAAAATGGAAGGCATCGTGTACAAAAACTAAGTACAGATGCACTTAGAACAAATAAATATAAATACATTAATCAAATATGTAAATAAAAACAAGCACAACTATCGTTATTAAAATATCGTTGTAAGATAATATACGAGTATGTTATTGTGTCAACGAAAAGTAATGTTCCTTTAATCTTTTTTTAAAAGTAGGTAAAGGAAGGCCGTCACGGATTTCGACAGGAAGGGAATTCACCAATTTGATTGATTAATAAGTAAAAGATTTAATATATCAATTGGAGTGCGAAGCGGGGAAACGAAGTACAGAGCTGCTATTGGAACGACAAGGGGTATCAGTAGAATGCAGAAAACTAAAACGCACCTGCAGATATGAGGAAGCTGACGAGTTGTACAGAATATTATATAGGAAAGACAGAATATGAAAATTTCTGCGGAGTCCTGTAGGAAGTCATTTGAGTTGAGCTCTAAACATGGAGATGTGGTCATATTTACGAAAATTAAAAATAAATCGGATGCATGAATTTTGGAGCTTCTCCAATTTATTTAGAAGAGATTCTGTAGCGTCAAGAAAACATATATCACCATAATTACGAATTGGGAGTGTAAGAGACTGTACCAGGGAAAGTTTTGTTTTCGTATTGTACGAAAGGTACAATATTAACATAACTTAATGATACGATACTCCCAAGAAAGTTCCGAGCTAAAAATAACGCTTAAGTTAGTAACACTAGTCGAAAGAGGGATCTGACTGCCGTTATAAACTATAAGTAGCAGACTGGAAAAACCAATAGACCCAAGCTTCTTCTACTACCGAGAACTATATATATTTATACTATTAGGCGATTACGACAAATAGCATCAAAAGAAACAGTCATTAGTGCATACCATGGTTACGTATCATCTGTTCTCTCGTATGGTTTAATAATATGGGGTAATTATATGAATAAGGTTTTTAAAACACAAAAAAAATGTATTAGATCAATATGTAAAGCGAAGCCTCTGGATAGCTGTAAGCCATTATTTAAAGAAAATTATATCCTAACACTACCAAGTTTATATATAAGGGATATGTCTGTGTTTGTTAAAAACATCCTCACCTTTTTAAATTAAATGCAGAAGGTACACAAAGGTCTTATATACATGTTGGGAAATTATACATACCTAAAGGTAATATTAAACTGTTTCAAAAAAATGTACATTTTATGGCAGTAAAAATTTATAATCAAATACCTGATAATATTAAAAACCTGCCACTTATTAAATTCAAGACAAAGCTGTCACAGTGGCTCAATGAAAAATGTTTTTACGCTATTAAAGATTTGTTTTAGAAATAATATGTTATTTATAGCTTTAAATTTTGTTTTGTAGGTTGGGATGACTTTTTTTTCAAATTTTAATAATGTGTATGAATTTAATTTATTTGAACAATTAATTAAGCATAATTTTATAAATAATTTTAATTAATTTTAATACGATACAATAGATTTTTATTATATACGAATTTACAAATCAGAATTTGCATGCTAGACCATAGCAAAATAGGTACAGGGTTGTTTTTAACTAATAAGACCTGAATTGTTACCCTATTATATGCAAATAAAGAATCATTATTATTATTATAGCATTTGATTTTAAAAGGTTAACTAAAAGGCCATAGGATTCAGCCCAGAAGGTAATTGAACGGAGATCGTCGTTTAAAGAAATTAAGGCGTTAGTCTTATCTAAAGTACTAAAATGTAAACCTGCATACAAATGAAAATTAGAATTTCTTTTCTTTCTGCAAATTTGGAACGTGTAGTGTATTAAAGTCGTGTTCTGTAGCAAGATCTTTTCTGCATTTTATTCTGTGTTCTGTTCTTGTGATCTAAGTACCTATTCCACCTAGTCTCGCCTAGGATCGACTACGATACACGTAGTCCTGTATGTACCAAGTCTAGGAAGAATAGATGAGATTATTGGTCACTAAGGTAACATCTCTCCCTCATACTTGAACAGGCTGGGGACTTTAAACTTACAAATGCAGTATAATATTAATCAAGAGTGCACTACCAATAGTACGTAAGTTAGCGTATTTAAGAGATATTCATTAATTTTCTTTACAAATA
>NJDD01009746.1:23710-36127 GCA_002245505.1 Calephelis nemesis
GCCCCGGCTTTGCATGATTATGAAATATACATAATATAAACATTTCCCTTTAATCACTTTATCTAAAAAAACGCATCAAAATCCGTTGCGTAATTTTAAAGATTTAAGTATACAAAGGGGCATTGGGACAGAGGAAGCGACTTTGTTTTATACTATGTAGTGATTGCGTTGTCTCGTTTCCACTTGCCTAGAACAAGATAGCAGATATAAAGCAAAGCACGTGACGTGACAGACAGAATAATATGAACGAATGAGTGTTGTACACGATACGCTCGCCTTTGACGAGCTGACTGGCAGGAAGAGCCCGGGCTAACACGGGGAACAACAAACAAACTTTCTCATTAGACGGGCTGGAGAGAAGCTAATAGAAATTTTCAGCATGCTTCTTAAGCCCCAATACCCCACAGTAGTTGGCTAAACAATATTTTTTTAATGATATTGAAAGCAAACAAGCCGTTCGATTTTCTGTTGGCAAAAAATTCACGCCGCCTAGAGACACCAAATGGTGTAATTGTGCGTTGCCAACCTGAGGCCAGGATGTTAGGCCCCACGCAAAAGTAAGTTTACCGGCTTCCTTATCCTCTGAAGCGGAACACGTCAACGATAAGCACTGACGTTACGGCGGCAAGAATAGGTAGTTTGCAATAATGTATTAATTTAATACAATTATTCATATCTTGGTTGACGGGGACTTTGTTTCACCGTTTCTACTTCTGGCTAAATATTAAAGTCATATGGTTAAATATGATGATTTCTTTTTAATTTGAATTTATTGAATTTTATTTAAAACTATCCAAATTGACATGACTATTATTATTATTATGACATTATGTGCCTAATATTATTTCTTTGACATTAATCGATAGCATGTAATTATTTGTTGCTAATGTTGTTTTTGTTTCATTTATTTAAATGTAATAATTTGTGAGTTAATTTAAAGTCTTTTCAATTAATTATATTATATTTGCATGCCAATCATTGGTATAGTAGTAAGCACTATATATAGAATGTAAGACCTAATATGTACACTACTGAAGGCAAATAAATAAACATTGAGGCTGATGACACTCGAATAGTTGAACGGATTTGTATGTCTGAATTTGGAACACATATAGATTGTGACCAGAATTCACATAGGCAACTTTTACTCCCGACCGCATAAAGGGTTCCGCGGGTGAAGCCGCAGGCAACAGCTACTAGTATTTAATAAACATAAAAAAAAACTATAAATGTCAAAATGTGGTGGCACACCACAAATGTGACTTCTGCACCTGTTTATATCTTATGGTGCTTTGAATTGACTCACAAGGTAGTGGAAAGCACACACAACATTTTATTCACGAACACAACGCACATTTAATTATTTATAGGATAAAGTTGGTTAATCTGTAATACCAATATTAAATTGATGCTTCTAGTATATTCAAATTGTTAATTTTTCGAAACCAATTTTTTCGATAAAAACCGTATCGTATTAATTAATATCGAAAAATAAAAAGCCTTTTATTTAATTTATTTTAATTGTATCGTATAATTTCGCATACATCACCTCACAGTTCACTGCGCTTGGGAGGTGGAGTAGGTGGGGGAATTGGCATAGCATAATATTTGTCATATATCTCATGCCAAAAGTTCATTCGTTCTTGTAGAAGAGGACCTCGAAGTTCTAAGGTCTGGTTCAGAGACATGTGAGGCGACCCATCTGCTCCAACAGGTGGCCACGCTGGCAAGTCAGAATTCGGTGGTATTGGTTTTCTGAAAACAAATAAAAAATATTACTCCTCACGCAAGTAAATTCAAAAGCACGGAATTTCACAAGTAAATCACAAGTATACTGTAATATATGTAGACAATCAATGTAAAACTTGGACTGCCTTGTTATCAACCATAGAACATCATAATATGTATAAATCTCGTGTCACAATGTTTGTCCTCAATGGACTCCTAAACCACTTAACCGATTATAATAAAATTCGCACACCATGTGCAGTTCGATCCAACTTGAGAGATAGGATAGCTTATATCTCAATTTATGGTAAAAAAATTACCATCCGAGCGAAGCCGGAACGGGCAGCTAGTGTACTATAAAGCTTAAGTTGATTTTATATTAAATAAATATCCCTGGACAAGTCACCCAAATTGAATCTAACTCCAAAGTAAGCAAATTATATGTTTCTGTTATGGGTGTTAGTCAACGATTCTAATACATAGAAATACTTAAATAGATACCAGAATAAATTTAATAAACACCCAGACCAGGAAATGCAGACATATAAATGTTCATCACACAAATGCCCGTCGGGAATCGAATCCGAGCCTTGCAGTTGGTCGATGTAGCTGGGCGTGTACGCTAGCCACTCAACCAACGAGGCGGTCAATCTTTATTAAAAAAAAGTATGTTTACACCCATATCTCCGAAGAGGTAGGCAGAGGTACAACCAGGACACCCACGATTAGCCTAAGACACTAAGTCCCACAATGTGATAGGTGGCAAGCCTATCGTCAACCGTGCACAATACCCGGGATTATAGTTATCTTACTCCTCCGAAACTGCTTTACCGATTTTTACCAAATTACTGTAATTCCATGTACCCCGAGTACTTAAGAGTACATTTATCAATACGACGGTCGTGGTTTACTCTCGTTACCATTAAGAACTTGCTGTTTCCACCCATATCCAAACATCTTTTGACAAAATATTACCACGAATCAACAATTGCCTTTCTAAAACTTTTTTTTATGTTATAGGAAGGCAAGCAAGCAGACGGATTTCCTGATGGTAAGAAATTCACGCCGCCTAGACACACCAAAGATGGTAATGGTGCGTTGCCAACCTGAGGTCAGGATGTTAGGCCTCGAGCAAAAGTAAGTTTACCGGCTACCTTACCCTCCGAACCGGAACACGTCACGACATTATGGCGGCAGGAATAGGAAAGGCGGTGGAACCAATCCGGGCGAGTCGCTGCGAAACTCTACCACCAAACTAAACTACTAAAAATAAAATGGTAAAGAATCATAGTACTCACCCTGTTGTAATAAAAGAGTGCCATATTGTTCGCATGGTTTCAGTCATTTTTGTATATTGGTCAGAAAATTCTGTTGGTGATCTAGGCATCGCTAACTGTGGAATGTTATGTACAGCCGCTGTTTGAGCACAGTGGTTTGCACCGCGTACATTGGTGTATGGAACTGGTGGAAAACTTTCATCTACATAAGAATACTCATACAAGTATATATTCTTGTTTCCAGACTTCACTTGTAATTTAACAGATCTTAGAGTAGGATATGTAAAATATATATCCGAAAAGTAATCTATGTAACCCAAAATAGTTTCTGGGCCTACAGGTTTATCACCAAAATAAAATTCTTTAATTTTATTTGCTACTTTTTCTTTCTGATGTTCATTTTCGAACTGTAAATCATGTGGTAAAAATTTTAAAAAATTTTCATTCATTTCGTCTTTATATAAATCAAATAAAGGTACACGAAATAGCCCCTCCATGTTAGCAAATCCATATAGCATTGGTAGCTTTTCATAGTTACCGCTTTTAAGTATATTCACTGGGCTATCATCCAAAAAACTTTCTTCTTGAGTTTTACGTTCAACACAAGGAGCAACTAGGAAAGGGAATGGTCTTTGCCAGAGGTCGGCAGAATTTAATTCCTCAATTGAAATAGTTTTAAAAAAATCTTCTAATTCATATACATCATCAACATCTTCCAACTTTAATAGTTTTGCGTATTGTTTAGCATTTTGTAGAGGATTGGTTTGAGCACTAAATGTGGCAGTATTAGCTCCACTCTCTGGTATTACTTTATTGAATAAGCCTTTTGCCATTTTAGAAAGCATCAAAAGGTCTACAGATGATGAGCCCGCACTATAACCAGCAATCGTAATATCGTCGGGATTTCCACCAAAGCTTGCAATATTTCGTTTCACCCAGCGTAACAGTGCTACTTGGTCTTTCATACCAGCATTACCTGGTATATCTTCTGTTCCCAAACATAAGAAACCATGAGCACCCAGCCGATAATTAAATGTGACTATCAAAACATCTTTACTAGAAACCAATTTCCTTGGGGGAAATATATTACCATAACCGCCAATATAGGCACCACCGTGAACGTAAACGACAACTGGGATATTTTTATTTTGGTTAGCTGGTATGTGAATGTTTGCTATTAAACAATCTTCTGACATTAAAGCATTTTCAGGCACCAACTTCATAAAATCTTTTTGAGGGCATATTACTCGTTTGTCTTCAGCTTCAAATGTTTCAGTCCATGCAGGTGGTGGGAGAGGCGCCTGTTAATAAGTTATAATGAAGTCTATGTACTAACTGCATTGTCACAGCCAATTACTTAATTCTTACGTTACACGTCTGAATTTAACATTTTCAAAGGCCATTTATATTAAACAAAAGCACATACAAGTTTGACAGTTTTTTCATACTAACACAAGGGAGCAAGCGTTTTTGTTGCATGAAATATGACTTTTCGGGATTTTGATTCAGATTTGAAGTCATATAAGTTTTATTTTTTAAGATAATACATACAATGATATTTAAAAAAACCTTTTGCTTAAGAAAACCAATTCAAAAACAACCAATTCCTATCAAAGATTAATTAAGCAAATATTCATAATTAATGATTTCTGAATTCAACATGTTTATAGGCTGTGTACATTAATGAAAACACATAAAAGCCTGCCAGTTGCTTATAAAAATAACTGTTTTTGATATATTTGTGCCTAAGAAAACTTTTAAAGTCCTGCTTTTAAATGCTTAAAATATGTATTTTTAGCAAGTTTACCTCGTTTACTTAGTACTATTAGAAAAGCACAATGTCTTGCTTTGCTGAGGCCAACATAAGTTTATTCGTTACAAATGCTTTGGCTGGATACCACAGTTATAAACCGAATAAGTAAAAGTCAGAGATTGCCAGATTTTCATCGACTTACTTATTTCTGCTACTTGGATATGAGTTCGTTTACTGTTGGCATGAGTTGAGGATGAGTTAAGAATTTAAAAACTCAAAAAATATAGCATAAACTGAGCATATAAAATAAATACCTTAAATCTGTTTGGACCAGTTGGGGCTGTTGCATACGGTATATTGTAAAATTCGAAGATGCCATACTCCTCATTCTTATAACCTCGCACAGGTCCCTGTTCGATTTGCACAATTCGGGACTGCCGCTCTTCAGCAAAGGCAAAGGTGAGGAGCACGCTATACAACACTGCCGACCACATTGTGGCTCAATTCGAATTAAAATTATGTCAAAGTTGTTGTTACTTTATAATATGAATGCAGATAAAAAAGATAAAATACGAATACCTACTACATTTTCGTCATTAAACTCGAGATAAGTTACAGTTGTTGTTTTCGAATATTAATTATTTTCTGGGGTTCTGTATCCAGCTGGCTAATCAGAAGATTCGAGATGTCTTTCTGTCAATTTGTTACAGCCCCATTTTTTTTTAACTTGAACTATAAATAATTACTCATACGTAAGTTTAGCAGCATTATCAATAGTTAAAAAAATAAAAGCATGTAACATACTTGTTTGTAATATATGTTATAAATATAATTTATTACATTTCTTTACTTGACATTCTTGTCTTTGTTAAGATGCAATTTTTTCTGCCTAAATATTGGTTTCTTGGGAGTTTTATGAAAAGGAACTTAATTATCGCCTCATTATTTTCCAATATCTATATATATAAAAGAAAGTGGTGTTAGTTACACTATTTATAACTCAAGAACGGCTACACCGATTAGGCTGAAAATTGGTAGGGAGGTAACTTAAAACCGGGAGAAGGACATAGGATACTTTTTATCCTGTTCAATTGTGAGGAAACTGGGAAAAACAACATTTTAATTTTTCCCATACAAACTAAACGGGCGGAACGAAGTTCGCGGGAACAGCTAGTAACGGATAAAATGCGCCCGGATAAACATAAAAACACAAATAAAGAAACGTTGGTGTTATTTACTAGTGTAAAAAAATGTTGCCTTCCTGTGCCAGGCAGCTCGTAAAAGGCAAGCACAGAGGCTTACCGATACTATCAACACGATATCTGACTAGTTGGTAGAGTTTCGCAACGATTCGCCCGGATGGGTAACACCGCCTTACCTACTAAAGTAGCTGGTAAACGTCCTTTTGCTGGAGGCCTAACATCCTGGCCTAAAATTGGCAACGCACCGTAACCACCTTTGGTGTCTCCAGACGGCGTGAATTTCTTACCATTAGGAAATCCGTCTGCTTGTTTACCTTCCAACGTCATAAAAATGTGACAAGCTTTAAAAGACTTTAAAACAAAAATTTTCTTAGCGTACTCTTTCATTATGGGAAAGCACAAAAAACTTTAATAGTATTGTTATAGTATTTAGTATACAGGATGTATTTGACACCGTGACGAAAACTTCTGTGGTAGTTTAGATACATATCACACTTCAAAATTTCTTTTACAGTTTTGGTTAAAAACAAGTGTTTAAATATCTAGCAGTTTTTCAGCTCGCAATGCATAGCGAACAAATCAATATCAATAAAATAAATACATTTTTTTTTAAATTCATGAAATTTCCGACACCAAATATCAGCTACGTACGCATGTCTATCATGTACAGAATACATGTTACATTTTTCGTTACATTTT
The DNA here is from genome assembly GCA_002245505.1 of Calephelis nemesis. NCBI lineage: Eukaryota > Metazoa > Arthropoda > Insecta > Lepidoptera > Riodinidae > Calephelis > Calephelis nemesis. The sequence goes on from NJDD01009746.1 coordinate 30,370, forward strand.
TGTGTCACATTTTTTATTATTTTCGGCAAGCCCTTTTATTTGATACAGATATTGTAGAAGTGCATTAAAAATAAAAACTCCACCATCTTGGATGGTCGGCCATATTGGATTTAGAACGAAGTCACATTTTTTTTGAGTTGCTTTCAACGAGCCCTTTTATTGAATACCCATATTGCAGAAATGCATTAAAAATAACTATTCAGTCATTTTGGATGGTCCGCCTTATTGGATTTAGAATTACGTCACACAATTCACGTTACGTATTTTACCTTGCATTATCGTCCTAACTAAACGAAAATCAAAGGCGTTTGACTGAAAGTATTTTCTTTTCAGATTGAAGTTCTTTCACAACCTCTTCTTTACTTAATTCTAAATCTACACCTCTAATTAAGCCATATTAATTCATTAGTAATCGTCTGCGTCTGCGTCTTTTGACATCTGTAATCTAATTCTTGCAACTTTTTGCATTGAACGAGTTTATCTGCATCTTTTTGTTCTCAAACTATTAATTAAATTCTTAAACGGATTTAATTTTTGCAATATTTTGAATATTTTCACTGCGGAAGAGTTTTGCCATAGCATTTTTAATTAAGCTCCCCGCGATTTTCGTCTTTCTGGTGATCTATCTACATTATTGGGCAAAATATTTTTCTGGTCAGAAGAATCACTTCTAATATGTCTCTTTCGCCTTCTTCTCAAAACTATGCTAAAATCTCCACAGTAATATTCATCTTCACGGCCCTTATATTCCTTTCTTTTTTCGGCATTTCCTCTATTCATCTGCTCCGGATTGACCTCACTCGTATCCAATATCTCCATATCACTTATTCTCCTCCTTTCAATTTCTTCTGTGTTATCCTCAGACATGTTTCATCTGAGGGTTGATGAAAATATAAACAATCGATTTTACAACAACTCACAACGCCAGAGTCAACTGCTACAATGACATAATCTTTGATATTGTAGCAGTTGACTACAGACCTGAAAATTTAAAGGTTTATGTCAAATTGGCATTGGGTTTAACTGTTGATTGGACAGAGTACTTGTTGATACTTAAAAGTTTGGTAGATAAACCACGTCATATTGGTCATCTATACTTACAATCAGTTCTTTAGTTGATTTTCTATGATGGTCGGGAGAAACACTTATTGAACTGGTGTTTATGGATACATATTTACCAGACTAAAAGTCAGCTACCTTTTGAGATCAAATGTGTAAGTCTTGGAGCTGACTGACTTGAGTAAAAAGACTAACACATGTTTTTCAACATCACTATTTTGCTTTTTAATGACTATCAATTTATCCTTTAGGGTAATTCCCTTGATAATCTTTTTTTATGTTATAGGAAGGCAAACAAGTAGACGTATTTCCTAATATTAAGAAATTCACGCCGCCTAGAGACACCAAAGGTGGTAATGGTGCGTTGCGAACCTGTGGTCGAGATGTCAGGCCTCGAGCAAAAGTAAGTTTACCGGCTACCTTATCCTCCGAATCGGAACATGTTATGACGTGATGGCGTTAGGCGTTTCCACCAGAGATGTGTGAGGATGCGTAGTGAAGGATATGTTTGTAAAGAACTAATAGAATCGTTTTCTAAAGAGCTGTGTTGACCGAGGCGACGTACATTAACTGACTCTATTGGTTATTTACAAACACAACCCATGCCACGCATACTCGCACATCTCTGGTGGAAACACAGCTTATGGTATTTTATTGAATTCCACGTTTATAAAATCAACATTTGAGAATATTTAATTCATTTCGATTTTAGTAAAAATTCGATTAAAGCTGCAATCTTCAAAATAAAGATTTAAACTTTACAAAGGTAGAAGTAACGATTAGTTGGATAACTTCAGACTTGTCAACAGTTTGCGCCAAGTTTTGTATTCATCACTTTAACTATGGACGTCTAAACTTTATTTTCACGATTTTATTGTAGAAATACAAAAAGTTTTCATTTATTTTAATAAAACTATTATCGAGTTCACTCTTGACAAATAGATTATGATGAATATCATTGTCATTATCGAAGCATACATTTATCTCTAAACCAATTCCAAAACATTATCTCACGGTGACATGGACACATTTTATTTTTGTGATATGGAGAGCTAGGTAATCATTACCTAGCAATTAAATATTTAAGGATAACTAGTAATTTAAAAAAATACGCTTACGACATTTAAGTATTTATAAATGTTACAACATAATAAAATATATTACGACATAAACTTTATCTTATATTTAAAGAATAAATGACGCTGAAATAATAATACCATGTTTACATTATTACTTAATGTTCAAATTCCAGTTTAGTGCACCACAGTTTTTATTTAGCACCCAAACAAAGATCAAAAAATCTCTTGTTAGAGATAAGCTCGCCTTTTGTACAGTATTTATATTTTCTCCCTGTCGATTCTGTCTTGTGTACAATAAAGCGTAAAATAAATAAATAAATAAGAAGGAAAGCAGTCATATTCAAAAGCAGCAAAATACACTCATAAATAGAGTTATGTATAATTTTATTAATAGTAAAATGTGTCAATTGGAATACTACTTACAATAAATATTCTATGTAAGCAATATAATAAGTAATACATGCTTTTTCAAAATAAACTTTAACTAAACTTTCGTCAACCGGCCGGCAATATAGCCTTATGTAATTTCCTAATCATTAAAATCTCATAACTTTATCTAATACTTGCTATCTCTTTGATAATGGGACCAATCGTTAAGCACGCATTGGATTTCCCACAATTATAAGCTTTAAACTTAGAAACATTTAATCAATTTAGTGTTAAAGAGGTTCCGTTCCGTACTGCGTACGCTTCGAATCCGATCCAAGCCTATGCTCGGTGAGCGTATGCGGGGTAAGACTATGCTCGCCTTTTACGAGATGCTTGGCAGGAAGGTACATGGTCTATTCTGCAAAGGAGCCTGGAACAACACAGATATCTGATTTTATTAACAAGATTTAGTCTGATTTAGAAGAGCTCATTGATATGATTACAAATTTCTGAGCGTCAGTATAAACCACGTTATTTATTTTGACTTGTTGAATTTTTATTTGTAGACATTTTATTTTGGAATGAGCTTTTAATTATTTCCCATGAAGCTTTACATTTATTAGAAGAACGTTCAGTATGTTTAAACGATGCCTGTTTCTGAGATTCTAGTATACATTTAAATAATACCTTTTCATAACGTGTATCTTATTTCCCTTTTTGTTATATTGGGAATAACGATAATTAAAATACAACTGACGGTTTAATTTACAACACTTTAAAAGACCTTCAGACAGCCATTTGTTTTTTATTGCCTTATTTGAAACCTTAATATGAATTTTCGGAAAACATAACTTATTAAATAACATAAGGGTAATATGTACTTCATTAAAGTCTCTTCACAATTATCACAAGCAAAAACTTTATTAAAACTTAAAGATGACAGATATTCATAAAACTTATTAATGTTTTCTTAAACCAAAAAGTACGCTTTGTTTTACAATATAAAACTGGCTTAATTTTTAATTGTATACTTTGTGCAGTTTCATGGTCCGATAAACCAAGTATGTGAGTGTCAAAGCTAATCTTATACCTTTAAACGAGCAATTCTTGTATATATACATATATAATTGGAATCTCGGAATCGGCTCCAACGATTTTCATGAAATTTAGTATATAGGGGTTTTCGGGGGCGATAAATCGATCTAGCTAGGAATCATTTTTAGAAAATGTCATATTCGTGTTTTAAGTAACGAATTCCGTTGTTATGTAACGAAGTCAATGATTGTTTGCTTTGAGGTTAGACTAATTGTGTAATTCGTACTTAAATATAATTTCCAAAAAACACAATTTACATCCAGGTACTATTATCTAAATCGCTAGCAATAACATCCAAACATGCAGGTTTCCTTGTAGGTTTCAAAAAATGTACAAATTATATAAAAAAAAATAAGTACATATACTGTTTAATTTATGTTTTTATTATTTTAGGTTAAACATGTTTTCTTCATAACTCAGAATGTTTTGGTGGGGGTGACGGAGGTGGGATAGGTTCACGGTAATGTTTTTCGTATATCTCATCCCAGAATATAGCCCGTTCTCTTAGAAGTGATCCTCTTAGTTCTATAGTGTGATTTAGAGACATGTGAGGAGACCGATCTGCACCTACAGCAGGCCATTCTGGCAAATCCGAATTTGCTGGTATGGGGTATCTGTAAAATAGTAAATAGGTAGTTCTATTATATTATAGTTAGAAGTAGTATAGCCCTACAGTAAAAAAGTAAATAGGTTAGTAGAACATCCGTTTTATAATAAATTTAGTTTATTAGAAATCATATTAAAAATGGGTTGCCAAACTTTCCTTTCCTGTACTGAGCATTATTAATTATTTCTTCAACAATGACATTTCCGTTTTTTTTTTGCAGACAATCCTAAATCAACGTCTTCACAATAAAACAGCCCTCGCGTCGATATATTTTTTTTCTTTCATCCAGTCAAGCTAAAGTGCTTGACTTCAACATACCCGCTTAAGCTGGCAACCCCGATAAATAAAAGGCTAACTTCTGCATATTTTATATGTCATAAACATTAAGTCTGGTTAATATTTATTTAATATTTTAATGTTGTAACAATTGGTGAAAAAAATTAACAATAATCTTTTTTTAAAATATTTTCTAATTCACTATAAGGTATGTTTCATTCTATTATCAGTTCGAAGCAGGTCGATTTTGTTTCGTATCTTAGACGTAAGTTTAATTTGTAGTGGCGATTTCCAACAAATTGGAAATCGTAATCGGATATGTCATTTAAGGTACTCTTGAATACAATACTAGCAAATTACTAACATACACAATACACACACACAATAAATTATTTTATCTGATTCGTTGATTGTCATAGGAACTAAACGTTAATAATCCGATACTACTGTGTTCAAGAGTATCTAAAATGACACATTCAGTTTCAATCTCCAATTTTGCATGTAATCAAGCTTTAATAATAACCCTACAGGTCGCAAACTTATCGCTAACCTGCCATGTATCGCCTCTCAGGGAATGAATTCCGGTGTCATTTAATTCCAAAATAGAAAATTTTGGAATTAAATGACACCGGAATGGAACGCTCGAGAATTGTTGAAAACCAAGATCTGTTCAGACCAGAGAAACGATAAGTACGAGTATACATTGTATTAAAAAAATAAGTATATACAGGGTTACATTAAAAATAACAGCCAAATTTTAGGAGAAGGTTCAGAATCAATAACACTTTACTATAAAGTATGTTAAGAAAGTATGTGAATTATATTTTTACCCGGTGCAAAATTACGTCGCATGACCATTTTTTTTTGTATTAAAAAAATAACTATATACAGGGTTACATTAAAAATAACAGCCAAATTTTAGGAGAAGGTTCAGAATCAATAACACTTGACTATAAAGTATGTTATGAAAGTATGTGAATTATATTTTTACCCGGTGCAAAATTACGTCGCATGACCTTTTTTTTTCGTGGGGAAATCCTCATGGATCCCAGTTTTGGGGGAAGTGACGGGTTATGTGAGACTCCTACTCACTAAAACCCCACTGTGTCCACCCCTTCGCCAGGTACCGGGGCTGCGGGAACGCTTTCGCACACATCCGCTGCCCCTGCCGATCCCCTTCTGGCAGCCCCTCTTAAAAGGGGGCCGCAATCCGTCGGAAGTGGTGCACGGAGACACAACGTACACCACTTCGGGGGTTCCAGTGGCGACAGGC